>CATKHJ010033917.1:0-15303 GCA_949750685.1 Vernicia montana | reverse complement strand
CACACAGCAGGCGGATCCGCGCGTGGCACCTGCGGACCGTACCGGTACGGCATGCCTGGCGCGTCAGAGTTTGCAGTGCGGAGCCGCGCAGACAGTCCGCGGACGCGCGTCAGCGACACGCGGACGTCCGCACGTGCCTCGAGGTACGGACTTTGGTTCAATTTTTGGGGTTTTTCGAGTCAGTTTTTGAAGTTCCCGGGTCAGTTTCCGGGCTATTCTGAAGTCCAAAAAATCATCGGTCAGTGTCGTTGGGTCCGAAATTAATTATTGGACATTTTGGCAGTCAGTTTGAGGGAAATTTTGGTCAGTTTTGGGAAAAGGCTGTCTGGTACAAGAGGTCCGGTCTGGGTTGGAAAAAATGTCAGTTTGAATAGAAAAATATTCCGGTCCACTCTGGTAGGTTTGGAAATATTTTTGGGGTTGTTTGAAGTCTGCTTTGGGAAAAGTCCGGCCTGTCTCGAAAAAAAGCTGTCTGGTACAGGTGGTCCAATCAAGACCGGAAGAGTGCTGGCTTGGCTAGAAAAATATTCTGATCAGTTCTGTGAATTCAGAAATAATTTTAGAGGTGCTAAAATGAGGGTTCACAGGTATAAACTACTCATTTTATAGGCCCTGACGGGTAACTAAAGTTACTTAAGGGTAATGGGTATTACTTATGTCACCAACCTTTTATTTTTCATACAGAAGCACAAGTCATGGTAGTGACTAATCTGGTCATGGTAGTTACCCTTTAAAGTTCATCCTAACCTTCCTACACTTATTTAGCTATAACTTTGCCTACACTTATCCAAATGACTTGATTCCTTTTTCTAATTAAACTAGACACATAAACCTACAATATATCTAAAATTTAGCTCAAAATATGAATTAAAAAATTTATGGTAAATTTTCAAACCTGATCATATATCTTTGCAAGCTCAATCTGAACAGTCTCAACAATCTTTGCTATAACTCATAATGTATCTATCCAATTAAAAAAATGATTTATTATCATTTATTTAACACATAAATGAACATTTTTTACGTTTTACACTTTGTCCAATTAGGCCTTTAAGATCATCAAAACCAGTGTACAATCTCGGACTTCCTACCTAAATAGAAATCTGAGTCAGTTCTAATTCAAGAACAATATGTCGTCACACGTCACATTTTGAAAAACTGATTTATGGACATTTAGATGAGACATAACTCTATAATTTTCATGTTTTGCACATTCTCAAATTCTTTTTCTAAGGCCACTAAAATATAGGTCCAAATTACTGACCCAATAACAGAATCACATAAATTATGAACTTAATTCTTTCAATTTAAGTTTCTTTCATATCTCTAATCAATTATACTCACTCATCCATCATATCACTTGGTGTTCATCTAGCTTAAATGCAAAAAATATATAGACAATTTCATAACATGGTACTTAACATACATTACTCATCTATACTCTTTGTATATAAGATTAATATATAGTTGGGGTATTACAGGCCCGTGATATTTAGTTAGTAGTATTTTATGTGAATCTAAGACTAGTGATAGTTAGTTAGCAGTATTTTATGCGAATCAAAGGGTTATTTTTGTTGCGTGATGGTTAGATTGCCTTTGTCTTATAGCCAAGATGTCTTCTCCATGGAAGAGGACCATTGATTTGCACTCGAGGCTAGATATTCTTTTTCTTTTCTTTTTCATCTTTTTGAATTTTATGCTTCTTCTCTAACACAAAATGGGTTGGAGGGTTGGATATAAACCTCGACCATAATTCTAAACTTGAGTCCTTGAATTTGAAGATTCTTATCATACTCCTCTTGTTGGAATAAAACTTGACGTCTTAGTAACAAAGATGATGATTTGTTGAATTGCCATTTTGCTTTTTTGGTTGCTAGCAACAATACGAAAACTTGAAAGATTCTTAGGACTTGTATATAACTTGGAAGAACACTCAAATATTAAAAGAATATTATAGTAGGAGTAGAATTGAAGAATGACTAGGTGACTTTAAGATGTCAGTTGCTTATATGTAAAAGGTCTTTTTGTGTTTGTTTAGTCTAAACTAAGTAGTTTAGGCTGAATCAGACTGATTTACTTGATTTGCTTATTAAGTTGATTTGATAACATTTCGCATATATTTTTAATTTAGACTATAGACTTGAATGACTAGGGCTTAGAATTAAATTGAATAGCACAATTCCAATAATTATGCTTCCTATTGTTCTTCATGCTCATAAATCTTGAAGATGTCTAGTTTGATAGATTTTTTTAGCAGATTATCTGATTGCTCGAAATACTTCTCGAGAACCTTTTGATTTCAATAGAGATGCCAATATTGATTTGGACTTGGATACAAAGTTATCTGCGTTGAGAGTTTCTTCGTCAGTTGTCAGCCTCACATCTATTATTGGTCAGCCTTATATTTCAAATAGAGTGAGCTAGTGCCTTGTCAAACGAGTTCTTGACTCGAGAGGGTCAGTTTGCCAACTGGATGTGTATTCCAAGCCTATAAAAGAGTGGTCTCTTAGATGGACTCACCATATTTTGGGTCCAATTAAATTAACTAATTTTATCCCTTATCAGTATGTATTGATGTGTTTTTTTTTTTGGGTAATTTATGATTTAGTTCCTGAGATTTGTCTAAATTAGTGACTTGATCCATGCAGTTTGAGAAATGAGCTCTTTAGTCCCTGAGGTTTTATTTCGTTACACTAAATAGTCATTGTAGCCCAAGATGAACCAAGAAGGGGGGTTGAATTGGTGGGCAATTAAAAATTTAATTAAGAAGGAGTAGAAGAATAGAAAGGCACAAGGATTTATAGTGGTTCGGATTATAACCAATCATATATCCACTCTCCATTCAACAATTAGGTATTTCACTATCTATGGAGTTTTAACAAGTTCACTCCCAACTTAGTGTTTAAAGCTCACACCAAACTTTACAAGTGTTTTCAAGGCTCACACTAAAAACCTCATAAGTGTTTTCACTAAGGCTAACACTCAACCCAACAAGAGTTTTACAAAGGATCACTCCCCAACCTAACAAGTGTTTAATGGCTAACACTAAACCCTTTTTGAGCAATGAATGCTCATACAACAAACACACAAGGTGTTTAAAGAAAATTAAAAGCTTTGAGAATTAAATTAGTAAGAGTTTGGTTGTTGGATTATTAATTGATATCCTCAACTCTTTTTGATGGGGTATTTATAGAGTTCACCCATCAAAAGAGCTGTTACAAAGAAATGATTTACCAAATCTGCCTACTACAGTAATAAATCCAGCATTAAATGCTGGTCAGGCCATTTTCACGCTCGTAATACAATATTGCGTTGGCTAATTGAGAATAGCGGTCACTATGACATTGTCACAGTCGCTATCTTTATATAGCTCCAACGGTTAGTGCCACGTGGCATAACCCCATTCGCTGCTGATGTTACCGTTGTAATTTATTTCTGCCTTATGAATATTGCGGTCGCAACATCTTTGTAGCGGTCGCTATATGCATATAGTGCTCGAAGTCATGTTTGTGAGTCTGACCGTGAACTCTACTAGATGTTTTGCACATTTCAGGCTAATAGCTGAGTAGCGGTAGCGATGGGTTTGTTGCTGGTGCGACATACGTATTGTGGGCGCTACTTCATTGTTGTGGGCACAATTTACAGGTCAGGCAGAGCACTTAGAGAAATTTCTAAGTTCTTCATTCCCAAGTACTATTAAGACATCTTAACTGAAAAAATACACTTAGATGAAATGTTAGATCAATTCAACTTAATTGCCAAGATCAAAATAGAGATTGACTTAGTTGATGAACACAACTTAGGTCAACAATATATTTTTAGCTCTTTTTGCTTGGAGGTTTGTGTTTATGGTCGATAGCCAACTAGGTAATTTCTGAGTGGGTTCCTCTCCCTTTTCTTTCTTTTGTTCTTTTAATTATTTGTTTTCTAGTTTAGATGATGCATGTTTAGGCTTAGATTGCTTGTTTGATTCTTAGATTATACATGCTTAGGCTTAATTATTAGTTTGTGCATGTATGCTTTAGATTAATGACCTAGGAATATTATTGTTCTTAATATTTGCATGCCTAAGAATATATTATAAATGTAAATTAAATCTTTAGAATGATGAAAAAATGTTTAGAAACATGTTCAGGAGATGAATTTATTGAAATGTGGGATTGAAAAGTTGAAATTTAGGATTTAATATTTGAAAAATGAAAGAACTGACAAAATGGAGGAGAGAGATACGAGTTACAAGCATTCTAGGGTAGAACGCCTATGCAGAGTGACCTTCTATCTAAGAACGCTCCTCCCTAAGCTTTTTGTGTATGTTTGCTTACTGTTTGACATGTCTGATACAGTCCTAATGCTTGAATGCTATCTTAACACATAAGATCTTATGATTTCTTTGAAAAGAAGAAAGAAATGACATTTTTTAGAAGAATAAGAGGAGAATGCATGTCTTGTCCCTTGGAAGTCTTATATAGAGATAAAAAGAATAAGACATTAATTATAGTAGTCGACAAACTATTCAGTGGTAAATAGTTTTCATCCCTAGCCATACATTTCCTGCCATATTGTTCATAGGTAGGTAGCTTGTACCCATAGCCATAGAATTCCTGTAATACTATTTATGATTAGGTAGCTTATAACCTAAGCCATGTAGTCTCATGTAACTCGCAGACTATAACCTTACACTTGTCTATCTATGGCACAATGCTACTCATCATCGAGTCAACCAGTTTGCTTTGCAAATCTATACAGGAATCTATCAGCCTCAATATCGAACTTCAACTCATCTCTCTTATACCGAGCTCCTCGCTCGCTTCTCTTATATCGAGCTCTTCTTCATCTTCGACAACTTGCCTATCTTGTTAAACTCGTCTTCGTCCTCAACACTCGTCTATCTCATCAGTACACATCTATTTGTCGAGGCTTCATCCTCGTCAGCGAGATTGTCCTCGTAATTGAACCTCATTCTCACCATCAAAGCTTCTCCTTCGCCTCGCCTTCATCATATCAAGCTTCTCAACTCAACTTTGTCCTCATCACTGAAGCTTCGCCCTCATCGTCAAGGCTCATCCCTACTATCAAAGCTTCACTTCGTTACCGAAGCTTCATCCTCATCCTCATTAATGAAAATCTTTAAAACTTAACTTTAAAATTAACACATCTTAAAATATATTTGCATTACATGAGACAACAATACTGACTATTCATTGTATTATAATTAACTTGAAAATTTTACAAGTATAAACAAATTTTAGGTGTTACAATCTTCGCCCTTAAATAAAAATTTGTTCTTGAATTTTAAAACTTAATTTATGAATGGAAAAAAAATGAGGATACTTGGCTTGTATGTCCTCCTTCAAAACTCTCAGTTGGTCATCAATTCGAGGAAGAAGATATTAACTCTTAATGGTTACCTTGTTGAGTTTCTCATGCTTTCTATTAAGTCAAGGTAAAAACTCTTCCTCTACCACTTTCCATAGTAGCTTACCCTGAAGCTTGACCTATTGTTTGCACTGATCCTCGACTAAACTCAATACCTTTTCCAACACTTTCTTGCACAACACTCCTGTGAATACGTAATTTTGCACTTCTAGGATATTTTATTGCATATAACCTAACTTATGCAGGTCTAGGAGTAAGAGTCAAGCATTCACATGGAGAAATCTAACTTCCATGACCCCTGGAAAAGCCCTCGGGACATTTGAAATCAAGAATGGGCAAGAACTGACACAAAACAAATGAAAACAGGGCAAAATGGGCGAAGTTCCTAAGAAGCAGTCTGCGGTTGCCGCAAGGTAGCTTGCGGAACCGTAGGATCCACCTGCAGCACCCTTTGTCTGGTTTAACTTTATTCTTTGTTTTGTGCACCAAATCTGACATTGGAAATTTGAGCCTTCTTCCTCCATGCCTTGGCCTATAAAAGCAAGCCTCCCCACCTTATTTCAACTTACCCCTTAGTTGTTAGTTAACAACTGTTCTTTCAACCTTTTAATCTTCTCTCTATTTTCTTTATAAAGGTCTCATAGGGCTAATTCTTCCTTGGTTTTAGTTTGCCTAATTTAGTCATCTTTGGATTAAATAAGGTTTTTAAGTTGCTTTTTAGTTTAAATATTTTTATTTATTTGTTTTGCTTTGCTTAATTTCCTTTGGGAGGCGACCAAGTCATTTCTCTTTGATTTGACTTGGCTTGGAAGAATTTGAACTAATTTTAATACCTTTGCATTTTGAAAATTGGAAATCTGATCTGACAAGGCGTTCCGACCTCCTCCTCCGATTTCAAAGAGAACTAAGGTAAAACACATTTTCCATTTTTCTTTAAGGTAAAGCACCTTCTTTAAATCATCAAAACATGATAAAATCCAAGATAAAATAAACAAACCCTCCATTGCAAAATGGAAGAACTGCGTGGGTTTTGATTCCCATTCAAAGGGATAGGCAGACACACTTGTTCGAAGTGGCAAATCCAAAATAAAATAAACAACTTCTTTTTCTTATTATTTTTTCTTATTTTGGGGAATGTGTGATCTTCCTAGTACTCATAAGAGCTAAAGGAGATATCCCCTATTTTTTTGGTTTTTATTGTAATTTTAATAATTTTGTCAATTTATTTCTATTCCTTTTACTTTTATATTTTGTTATTTATAATTATAATTATAATTATAATTGTCATTTCATTTTTATAATTGTCATTCAATTGTTGAATTATTCATGCAATCATTTTCATAAAGCTATTCTTATATCATTAATCCAAACCATCATTTTCAAAATAAACAAAAAACCTAGTCCCCGAATCCTCTTTGGTTTCTAAGACTAATGCATTTTCCAAAAGGTAATTAAATACAGTCAAAATGGATTTTTTCCTTATATTTTTCCAAATAAAAATAAATTAAGGTGGCGACTCCCAAAATCAAATTTTCAATTTAAAGAGCTTTGCCAAATAAAGTTATAGTCGCTTTAATTGTGAGACTTAGTCCAAAAGAGCATTTCAATTCCTACTGAACCGAACCGATGTTCGGGCGAGGCTTCACAATTAGCTACTCTACTAGGGACTACCTTCTTTAAATAATAATAATAATAATAAGAGGACTAATAATTGGTTTAAATTAGAGTTTGGCTTTTTAATATAATTATAGCTTCCATGCATCACTTGTATAGGCTCCTTGCCTCCAAACATAGTTTTTTTAAAGAAAACAATTGATAGCGATTATAGCAAGTAGTTAGTATTATTAGACCCATGCGAGTCTCTTTGACTCACATATTATTAGGTATATCACTGCCCTAGTGTGACAAGTACCCTATATCAAGCCACCTTTACCCTTTAATGTAATAGACCTAGAACTTGGGCCTTAGGTTGTATGTACCCTAATGAATAAAGCCTTGGTATGATTGTATAATCATGAACCACATTTTCATCCTTGCAAACCTAATAGCAGTATATGCCCTAGGAGCCATATAATAGTTATGTAATAGTAGATAATAATTTCTAATGGCATTATAAATATATTCATTATATGAAAAGGGTTTCATATTATTGAATATAGTCCTTAAGTATTTTGTGAGAGAATCTATTCTCAATTGTTGAGAATAAGAGTGACAGATTGCTCTCAAAACAAATACTTTAAATATGTTTGTGGTCATAGGATTAATGACTGGACATCATTAATTCTGGAAGACCATTACCTCTATTTGTTTTTTATAATCAGTATGTGATACTTATGATTATGGAGGCAGTGAGTCATATGCTGCTTGACATGTGTGTGAACCCTTAATTTTGCACCCTCTGGCATACAACTAAACCCTAGAGGCACCTAGGCTCAATAAACAGACCTCTGAATGCCAAAATCGCCAAAGATTGCCAAAATCCTAAAAATTGGGAATATGATCCTCGGGACCCAAGATCCATCCCTCAAGCCGCTAAATCATCCTCATATCATCTAGGATTGTATAACGAGCACAACACAACTGGAATCGTGTAAAACAGACATGAAACGAGCGAGAACGGGCAGAAATGGGTATAAGCGAGGCCTATGACCACATACCTACGTGCGGTCACCGCACGTATCTATGCGGTGACCGCAAGGCCATATGCAGTCATCATTTTGTGACCGCATATGGACGTGCGGTGACCGCATGAGGTCACAAGTCCCGATTCGCGATCCCACATCGAAATTTGCACCAGTTCATCTCCAACTCTCTCCCTATATAAACTATCACCCCTCAGCTCATTTGGAACAACTCAGAGCTTGCTTGATAACCCCCCTGATCTCAGAGCAAGCCAAAGTACTCTTTTTAGCTTGGTCCAAAAAGAACAAGTTCCCGAGTTCTAATTTTTCTTTTCCTGCTTTATTATTGCTCTTTAATTTGCAAAGCAAGATTGGGTTGCGACTTCCCGAGCCGACCCATCAAGTCAAAAATTTTTTGCCATCCGAGGCAAGCTTCCCTCCTTCCAAAGCAAGCCGCCACCCACAGTTCAAGGCTAGTCCGCCACCGACCGAGATAAGTCTCCTTCATCCTAATGTATTTATTTTCTTTCTTTTTCTTTTTATTTATTTATTTATTTTTATTTTTATTTTGCTTCCTTTAGTTTTATATTCTTTTTATTTTTATCACTTTAGAAATTGCATGTTAATTAGAATATGATTTAATTAACTTATTAATCAATCGATGCATTTGTTTGTTAATTAAAACCTGACTTAATTAACAACTTGGTAATCAATTAAATTAGTTAATCAATTAATCAACCCACCTTTTAATCAACCAATCTGAAACATGATAAAGGGTTAAGACTAAACAAACCCCCCTTCGCAAGAAGGGCGAACTATGTGGATTTTGATTCCCATTCAAAGGGATATGTAGGCATGCTTGTCTAAAGCATCAAATCCAATTAAAATAAACTTCCTTCCTCCTTCACCTTCTTCGCATAGTTTAGTTTTTGTGTTTTTTTTTCATTTCTTTGTTTTATTACCTTTGTTATTGGATTTAATTTGAGGAATGTGTGACTCTCCTAGAACCCATAAGGGCTAGAGGGAGTATCCCCTAATTTGGTTTATGTTGTAAATTTAACATTTTTACTACTTTCTTTATTTATTTCTTCAATTGCTTTTATTATTTCTTTTATTGCTTTGCTTTATTTTAATTCATGCATATTTAATTGTTTATACATTTATAATTGTTTATCAAATTTATTTTAAGCCATTGTGTATTAAATTTTCCAAACTAATTAAATTAATCGAAAACCTAGTCTCCGAATCCTCTTTGGTAATTGAGGACTAGTGCACTTTTTCATTGGAAAACAATTGGAGTCAAAAATGAGTTTTTACCTTATATTTTTCCAAATAAAAATAAGTTAAGGTGGCGACTCCTAATGCACCTTTTCAAAATCAACCAATCTGAACCTGAGGGTTCCATCGTGAGTACTAACTCGAATGAACATTTTGATCCTCTCTAGCGGATCGGACCGGTGCTCGGGTGAGGCCTCACAATGTGAAGTCGATATAAACACAGAGATATTTATAGGATGAATAGTTGAACTATGATGTTAGGTGAAAATAATATGGAGTTTTATTACTTGTCAATTATTTATCATCTAGGTCATAATAGTGCATATAGTCCTTTAACTTAAAAGATACTGTATCTTATATATATGTAATTAGGATTTATTACTGCTTACATAGATGTGCTATTTATGTACGAATATATGGCATGTGATGGTTTTAATTAGTTATATATGAAGGTAAGTGATCGCCAAGTTAGAATTCATTACCTTGAGTAAACGAGGTTAAGATCCTATGCTATCTGGTTATTCTTGATACCAAAGTTCCTGGCCAGGACAGACAGATTCACTAGAAAGAGTTTCTAGCAGGAATCTAATTATATTAAGAATTAGAATCGAGATAATGACATATAATCGAGGCACATTAGGGTTTGACATAAACCATTACCCTAACAGAGATTGGGATCTATAGTGAAAAGATTCAAGTGCATGATAATTTATGATCGATGGTCCATGTGATGTTTAAATTAACCAACTATAAACATTCATTTCTAATTAGGTAGTCGTGATATGCTTTGCTAGGCGTCACTCATAACTTATGGGACTAAGTGTGAAATGTGAATTTCACATTAGTAGAGAAAATGTTTTCTCATTCCCATTGCTAATTAGACATGAACCTAGAAAGTCACACACCCAATAGTAATCACCTACCAAGTATAAAAAGTTTACCATAATAAATAATTAAAGTGTGTAATTAATTGATTAGTGGTAAAAGGATTGAACTTGTAATTAAATTTACAAGAACCCTAGTATGTCCTGAAGTTTAAATCCATAAAGGTTTCTTTTCAATTAAATCTTAATTTGTATGGGATACAAATTTAAAGGATTAAATTGAAAATTCTTTGGACTAAATAAATCAAAGAATATAATCCAGAATGTTTCGCTTATTCTTGGTAGGCCATTTTTGAACACAGCCCACGCCCTTATCGATGTTCATGATGGCACATTGACCCTAAGAGTGGGGAGCGAAAAAGTTATTTTTCATATTGCAAATGCCATGAAGCACCCACTTGCACTTGATGAGGTGGATTCATGCAATGATATTATTGAGCATGAAACCGTAAATTTTGTTGCTAACATTGTTTCCAAGGATCCCCTTGAGTTGTGTTTGGTGTAGGATAATATTGAGGATCGAGAGGCAATAGAGCAGCTAACTTATCTTGAAGCAAGCAAATCATTCAAGAGTTGAGCATATGAAACTATTGAAATGCCTAAAAAGGAAAAGATGAAGCCCTCTGTAGTTGATCCACCCATTATGGAACTTAAGCCCCTCCCGGATCATCTTGAGTATGGGTTTTTGGCGGAGGGAAATAAGTTACCTATAATTTTGAATGCCCGTTTGTCTTCCGAGCAGAAAGCCAAGCTAATGGAATTATTTAAGAAACATAAAAAGGTTTTACCTTGGAAGATAACGGATATTGAGGGGATTAGTCCATCCTATTGCACTCACAAGATTCTAATGGAAGAAGATTTCAAGCTAGTGGTGCAACCTCAAAGAAGACTGAATCCCAATATGAATGAGGTAGTGAAAGCTGAAGTGATTAAACTACTTGATACAGGGATTATTTATCCAATCTTAGACAGCCCTTGGGTGAGCCCAGTTCAAGTAGTACCAAAGAAAGGAGAGATGACTGTGGTTCCTAATGAAAATAATGAACTCATCCCAATAAGAACAGTTATTGGTTGGCATGTTTGTATCGACTATAGGAAACTGAACGATGCAACTTGGAAGGATCATTTTCCATTACCCTTTATTGACCAGATGTTGGAGAGGTTATCCGGGCACGAGTACTATTGCTTCTTGGATGGTCTTTCAGGATATTTTCAAATTCCTATTGCTCTAGAAGACCAAGAGAAAACTACTTTCACTTGTCCATATAGGACATTTGCTTACCGAAGAATGCAATTCAGACTGTGTAATGCACCTGCAACTTTTCAACGGTGCATGATGGCAATCTTCGATGAGTTGATTGAGGACATTATGGAAGTATTCATGGATGACTTATTGGTGCATGGTGACTTGTTTGATGGGTGTTTGGAGAATCTTGAAAGGGTGTTGGTGAGATGTGAAGAGACAAACCTTGTGCTGAATTGGGAGAAGTGCCATTTTATAGTTCAAGAAGGAATCGTGTTGGGACACAAGGTTTCGAGCAAAGGAATTGGGGTGGACCGAGCTAAGATAGAGACCATTGAGAAACTACCACCTCTGACCTCTGTCAAGGCCATTAGAAGCTTCTTGGGGCATGCAGGCTTTTACCGAAGGTTTATAAAAGATTTTTCTAAGATTGCTAGTCCTTTGACAAGACTCCTAGAGAAAGATGTGGATTTTGTGTTTGATGAGGATTGTCTAAACGCTTTCACTACTCTAAGGGAGAAATTGATCCATGCTCCTATCATGGTAGCCCCTGACTAGAATCTACATTTTGAATTCATGTGCGATGCGAGTGATTTTGTAGTTGGGGTAGTCTTAGGTCAAAGGAAGGAGAAATAATTCCAACCCATTTATTATGCAAGTAAGACTCTGAATGAGGCCCAAGCAAACTACACCACCATAGAGAAGGAATTGTTGGCTTTTGTGTTTGCTTTTGACAAATTCCACTCATATTTGATCTTGTCAAAAGTGATTGTCTATACAGACCATTCGGCTTTGCGATATTTATTTGCAAAAACTGATGCAAAGCCAAGGTTCATTCGGTGGGTTTTGTTGCTGTAAGAGTTTGATTTGGAGATTCAAGACAAAAAGGGAGCTGAGAACCTTGCAGCATATCATCTTTCTCGCCTGGAGAACCCAAACTTAGAGAAACTTGAATCAGGAGACATTTCAGACACTTTCCCCGATGAGCAGTTGTATGCCATGCTAAGTATGGTAAGTAATCCTAACTTTGAAGTACCTTGGTTTGCTGACTTTACGAATTATTTGGCTGTGAGGGAACTCCCAAAATAGTTAACTTATCAAGAAAATAAGAAATTCTTTTTCGATTTGAAGTACTACTTTTGGGAGGATCCCTATTTGTTTAAGTTATATAGTGACCGGATGATCCTGTGTTGCGTGGCCTGGCCTGAAACTGAGAATATTCTTAGCCATTGCCACATCGGACCAGTTGGTGGATATATGGGAGCCAGTAGAACTACTCAAAAAGTTTTAGAATCGGGATTCTATTGGCCCACTTTGTTTAAGGATAGCTATGATTTTATGCAACATTGTGATCATTGCCAAAGGACTAGAAACATCTCGTCTCATGATGAGATGCCCCAAAATGGAATTTTTGCTTGTGAAATTTTTGATGTATGGGGCATTGATTTTATGGGACATTTTCCCAGCTCTTTTGGTAACAAATATGTACTTGTAGCTATTGATTATTTGTCCAAATGGCTTGAAGCTCAAGCTTTAGCAAAAAATGATGCTAAGGTAGTAATTAAATTTTTGAAAAGATTATTTTCTCGATTTGGTACACCGAAAGCAATTATAAGTGATAGGGGTACCCACTTCTATAACGCTCAGCTTGAGAAAGTTTTCAAAAAGCTTAGCATCACACACAAGTTGGCTACTCCATGTCACCCCCCAAACTAATGGCCAAGTCTAGAACATAAATAGGGAGCTCAAGAGAATTCTTGAGAAGACCGTGGAGAGATCCTAAAAGGATTGGTCTGAGAAATTAGACAATGCTCTATAGGCTTTTCGGACGGCACTTAAAACTCCCTTCAGTACTACGCCATTTTTTATGGAAAGGCTAGTCATTTACCTGTTGAAATTGAACATAATGCATACTAGGCTATAAAACAGGTTAACTTTGATCTAGCTAGTGCAGGTGAGAAAAAGGATTGCAGGTTAACGAGCTAGATGAGTAGAGATTTCAAGCCTATGATAATGTGAGGATGTATAAGGAGAGAACCAAGAGATGGCATGATGCAAGAATAAAGCATAGGAAGGAGTTTAAAACTGGCGATCAGGTATTGCTTTACAATTCTAGACTTCTACTCTTCCCAAGTAAGTTGAAATTTTGATGGTCAGGTCCTTTTACTATTAAGGAAGTCTTTCCCTATGGAACAGTAGAGTTTACTCACCTTGAGAAGGGTGATTTTAAAGTAAATGGGAAAAGGCTCAAGTTTTATTTGGGGGGAGAATGAAATGAAATGAAGGAGATTTTATATCTCCACGATTCAGGGTGAGAAATCACCTTAACGTCCAGCTAAGAAGATGTTAAAGAAACGCTTTGTGGGAAGCAACCCACCAATTTTATTGTTTTTAATTTATGTTTCTTTATTTTTCATTGTTTTAGTTTGTTTTTCCTTGTTTTTCATTGATTGGAAGTATTGGTTTTTATGGTAGATGAAATCTGCAGAGAGAGGTAATGTTTGAAAATTTTGTTTAAGTGTTGTAGGGTGTGTCAGTGAGTGTATCATAAAATTGGAAGACAAAAGGAATGGTACGCCCAGTGATACTCCCGTATCACTGCCCTTACTGTAAAGATTGAAAACAGTAGGTTCGATACGCCCAGCGATACGAGCGTATTACTGGGCATATCATATACACTGTGTAACAATAGGTTCGATACACCTAGTGATACGAGCATATTAATGGGCATACCATATACGCTGTATCGTAGTAGACTCGGTACGCCCAATGATACAAGCGTATCGGCGGGTATTTAAAACAGACCCGGTTATGTTATTAACTTAATTTTTCTCTTTCTCTTTCAATTATACACCATTTTCTCTCAAATTTCTTGCTCTCTCTCACTTGAAATCACACACTCACCACTCTAAAGGGGATTTCGACCATCATCCAAATATTTAAGAAGGTTTTTGTTGCGATTTTACTCCAAAATCTCGCAATCTTCACTGACCATCTACAAGTTTGTGTTCTAACACCATATTTTTCGATTTCTTTTGCAAATTCTTCAGGTTTATTCATAGATTTTATAGGTTTGTGCTCTATACTTCATGAAATTGCAATGGGTTTGTGTTTTAGGCTTGATTTTAGGGTTAGATATTGTTTATTTTGCCAAGTTTGCTATGGATTTATATTCAAATGTATCTAAACCTTTATGTACAAACCCATTGTCAATTTCTTTGATTTTATTCATTGGGTTATAGAAATTTTTGCAATTTGAAGTTAAAATTCTCAATTTTTGGTTGTTTAAGTCATTTTTCCAAAACCCATTGGGAGTATTTTTGCATACCTATATATTTGGTGGTTTGGTTTGGCTTAATTGTGTGAATTTTACTAGTCAATGTTGTTTTTGTTGGTTTGCTAGTTGTTTTGAGTTGTTTGTTGCGGTACCAAAATTGTTGAATGTGTTGCTATGCCGTTATAATGCC
Organism: Vernicia montana; assembly: GCA_949750685.1. Taxonomy (NCBI): domain Eukaryota; kingdom Viridiplantae; phylum Streptophyta; class Magnoliopsida; order Malpighiales; family Euphorbiaceae; genus Vernicia; species Vernicia montana. The sequence continues at coordinate 434 of CATKHJ010033917.1, read as the reverse complement.
GAAATTTCACTGACTTTAACTTTTGTTTGTGGTATTACTATTGTTTTATGTGGGTTTTATTGTTTGTTTTACAAATAATAGGACCTCGCAAACAACCGGCTTCCAAAAAAGAGCACCACCTTACACGCAAAATGGGCTAGAGGGGACAGTAGCTCAAGCAGACCCGCACTTGCTTTGACATATACATTCATGCCTAATCACAGATGCATTCAGTTCTCAGTCCCAGAGGAATGACAGAGGTTTGAGTTATTGGGAAACAAAGAATGGTCCCCTGCTCGGGTATTGGATTGGGATGCTATTGTTAGAGTATATGCCCTAGAGCAGTATATATGTTTATGTAAATGTAAAACAACATTATTATATGGCAATAAATATATGTTTATATAAATCAATTGTTCCATTGTATTAAATGTATATTTGAAGTCCATTAGTAT
>CATKHJ010033859.1:0-16725 GCA_949750685.1 Vernicia montana | reverse complement strand
ATCATCTCAAGCATGGCACCATTACTTTGCCCTTTGTTTCTTCTTCTTTGCAGATTGCAGATTTCTTTACCAAGTCACATTCTATTTCTCGTTTTCGTTTTCTTGTTGGCAAACTCTCGATGCTTGTAGCTGCCGCATCGTGAGTTTGAGGAGAGATGTTAAGAAATATAGGGTTATTTTATTAAGGGTATAATAGTCTTTTTCAGTTTCCTTAATTTAGCATATATGTCTCTTTGTATTTAGGTTAATTCATTCTTTTTGTATTTCTTTTTTGTTATGCATTATTAATGAAACCCTAGTCTCCTCTCTTTATGATTTTGTATTTCCTCTCTTTATGATTTTGTATTTCTCTTTGAATTGTTTAACAATATTCATTGCTTTTCATGCATTTTTATAATGGAAAGATGATTTGCTAGGTTTACATAATGATTTTAATTTGTTTTGCTGATTTTTGTGTACTAATTATATGAAGCAAGCATATTTAGATAATTGAAAGATTTATTTGAGATAATTAAATTTATGAGTAAGATTTTATTTTCGCGATTAATTATTGTGATTTTGTTTTTTATCTTTGTAATAGGTACAATGTTGTTGTCCTAGTGTCCTTCATCTGTTACTCTATATATTGTCATGTTATTTATATGTGCAATTATATTGGCAGATTTGAGACTATCTAATTATTATTATTGCTAGCTGTTGGTCAAAATATTAAAGGATGTAAATATGATTATATAAAAATTTAAAAATAAAAAATTCTACAAATTATTAATTTAATTTTTACTTAATAGAAATATAATATACTTTAAAATTCTAGAAAATTGTGTATCATGTAATATATATGTCATAATTTTATGCAATGCTTAAAATATATACCTTGATGAGATTAAGTTCTTTTATTATTCATAAAGGTTAAGATCCTCTTCATTATCTCTAAAATGAAATTTTTGGTGCATTCAAATCGTAAATTTTAAAAAGTTGACTCACATAATTATTTTATTTTATAAGCATTAATCTTTTTTTTCAATAAATAATAATATTATTATTTATGCTATATATTTCATGTTAATTGTTTGGGACAATATTAATAATATATATTATGAATATGTTTGGACAATTTATTTTTGAAAAATTATTATGCTTAGGACAATATTAATAATATATATTATGAACATTATCATAAGAAATTATTATATTTATAATTATATTTAATTTTTAATGCATATTTATTATATTAAACTTTTCATCTAAATAAGACTTTTATTATAAAAATATTGATATGTAATATATTTTGAACAATATCATAAGAAACATGATATTCATAACTATATTTAATTTTTAATCTATATCTACTATATTAAATTGTTTATTCAAAATAATTTAATTAAGAAACATATAAATTGAATAAATATAATATTGTGATAAAAATAAAGTAAAAGATTTTGCAGTATCGTGCGGGTAATAATCTAGTATATGTTTAATTTCTATCCAACCTACTGTCTACGTGAGTTCATTCAAAGCAGACACATATCCAACCAAGAAAACAAAATAATAATCAGAATATAATTTCTTTACTTTTTGTTATTTTAATTATTTATTATAAAGAAATTGGTTATGTGTTGGCTTATTCAATCAAATAATTGTACAAGATTTGTCTTTTGGGTAGCAGTGAACATAATAATCGATCATCCACCTCATCACCAGGCTTGGATTTTAATCGAATTTAAAAAAAAAAAATCAAATCCAACTAAAATATCATTTAATTTGTAATATTTAAAATCGAACTGAATCAATATACTTAAATAAATCAAATTAAATTAAATTAATTAATTCGATTTAATTTTTTAATTTTTTTCAATTTTACTCACCCTACTACTTGCTTGAAAATTTTATAAAATTAAGCTTTTCAAATCAATAATTATTTAGATTTTCAATAGTTATTTATTATTTTATCAGATAATAGTTATTTGGATTCTAAAAACTATGGATAATTTTTTTTTTTACCAAACATGTTAATCTAGTTATTAAGAGACTAAAAGCTATTAGTAGGATAGGCTAAACCAAACACTATATGCCATTAAAGTAACGTTCTAAATTTTAATGAGTAGCGATTTAAAATTATAATTCAAATACTAAAAGTTATAAAAATTCAATCAATAGAGATTGCATTAGTAGTATAAAGACTATTACATCAAGATTTACCGATTCTCTTTCACTACTGTAAACTTTCCTTGATTTCTAGATACAAGGGGATTTTTACATATTTTTTAATAAGAAAAATTTCTTCTCTATCTGATTAGTTTCGGGTTGAAATCCAGTAATCCATTATAATTGTTTAGTTATTAGCGATTAACTCTCTAAGTGCACTGCTATCTTTCATCCATTAATTGCTGACTGCTGGTTGTCAACTTCGGATAACTGACTGCTACTAAAGAACCAAACATGCCGTATGTGGAACAAAGTTAGTAGCTTTGCACTCATAGCCTTAACAATTAAATATACTGATGATGGCCCAAGCCCAAAAAGAAAAGAAGTCAACAACTTCGAGGGCCCAAGCCCATTAAAATTCTCAAGATATCTTATCTTGAGAGAGGAAAGGAGCATCGAACTGACGATAAATACCCTAAAACCCTATCGATATATATCTCCCAAAACCCTCATTTCTCAGAAAACAATGGCCCAAACCCTAGCTCGCTCTTTCTCTCGCCACCTCACTTTCTCCCTCCTCTTCCCCAAGCGCCTCCTCTCCACCGCCACACCTCCTATAATCCATCCTCCTTCTCCTCCTTCTATACTTTTATGCCGCCGTTCAGTTCTCCCTCTTTCTCATGCTGTCCACTCAATCAATCCTGCTACTCCCACCCGATTTACTTCCATTCGATGTCGGGTTAACCGTTCCGGTAATTCGGCTTACTCGCCCTTGAACTCCGGTTCCAACTTCAGTGACCGTCCCCCCAATGAGATGGCTCCGCTTTTCCCAGGTTGTGATTACGAGCACTGGCTTATTGTCATGGACAAGCCTGGTGGAGAGGGGGCTACTAAGCAGCAGATGATTGACTGTTACATTCAAACGCTAGCCAAAGTTGTTGGCAGGTAAATGTTTTTCTTTTAGTTGTTGATTTGGGTTTTAGAATTGATTGGAAATTTGGATTTCATAGTGGATTAGTGGTTGGTTATATTTGTTGATTATGCCTAAGATGTGTTTGATATTTTGTCTCAGTGAGGAGGAAGCGAAAAAGAAGATTTACAATGTTTCATGTGAGAGGTATTTTGGATTCGGCTGTGAGATTGATGAGGAGACATCAAACAAATTAGAAGGTTTGTTTGTTTGTTTGTTTTTAATTCCTTCAAGTTTATCTGACTCTTTTCTTTTTCATTTTTTGAATAAATAAGTTGAATTTTCTTTTGTTGGTTAACAGGCCTACCTGGTGTTTTGTTTGTTCTACCTGATTCCTATGTTGACCCTGAAAACAAGGACTATGGTGGTAAGCTTTTGCACTTCTAATTAGAGAGTGCAAATAATTTCTTACCTCTTTGTGTGTTATGAGATATATATACTAAATCGATAAAGTCCCCTTTTTAGAGTTGTACAATGGAAGATATTTGTGCTGATAATCTATGATGATTTTGACCCTAAGGAATGCAGTGGTTCTACTTTTATGAAATATGAATTAAGGAATAATGAGATTGTGTAATTGTATTTAACTTTAGTCTGCAGTCCATCTTGGCAAAGCTAATGAGTCAAGCAGACAATGTTTAGCTTTGAATGCTAATGGACTTATATCAAATGTTCTCCTTAAACCATTCTGTGCTTCTTTTATTCTGTGAAGATGCAGATCAGTGGGGATGGAACATGATTATTCCAGTTTGTTTATGTTTTTATAGATGATCATACATTTATTTCCTTGTTTGTGTTTTTGTGGATGGTCTCATGGTCATTCATTTATTTTCTTTTTTCAAAGCTCAATGCTATTTGCTGTTCTAATTGCCTCTATATATATCTTGATCCATGATTATTAGGAGAGTTATATTTCCCTTTGTTCCCCTCAAGCACAGTTCCCCTCTTTTATGAGATTCTCTCTTCTCCATCTTCTACTTATACTTAAATGCCACATGCTGTTCTAAATATTATTTGTTGTTTGAATTGTTTTATTTGATGTTTAATGTTTAAAATAATTTTCACTTTCTTATTATACCTCTTCCATTTTTGCAAAGTTGACAAGACTATGATTCTTTGATCTTATAAAATTGCAGCTTTTCATGACAGTCAAAATCTTTTTTTGTATCATAGTCCATCTTGGCAAAGCTAAAAACCTCAATTCGGTAATGTCTAGCTTTGAATGCTAATGGACTTACATTAAACTTCTCTCCATACCTGTTCTGTTCTTCGTGTGCTTGATAGAGCTGCAGAATCATTGGAAATGATACATAATTTTTACTGTTGTGATGTTCATTTTTTTGTTTATGCTGTTTATTTTCCTACACTGCATTAGCACCTTGTTGCAGTTCTACATTGGTGTATACATCTTTAGTGTTGAAATGATGTGTTTGCAATACTAGCTCCAAGATGGAGAAGCGTTAGCTATTTTTTTCCTCTATAGTGAAAATCTATCCATATATAAATTGCATGTCTTAAATCCCATTAGGAAAAGGCACTTGATGAACTGGAGAAATGGATTTTTTTTTTTATCAAATTGATAAGTTGACCCTGGTGGTCTTAGTCTCTGTTAAAGATTATTTGATTTTACGGAGTTGCAAATTTCATTACAGTCAAAATCCTTTTCTCTTTTTTATTTTACAAAATTCATGTATTTTATCTTAGTCCATCTTGGCAAAGCTAATAACTTCCAAGTGGGTAATGTCTAGCTTTGAATGCTAATGGACTTACATTGAACTTCTCTCCTTACCTGTTCTGTTCTTCGTGTACTTTATGGAGCTGCAGAATCATTGGAAGTGATACATAGGTTTTAATGCTTTTATGATGTTCATTCTTGTGTTTGAATGCTGTTTATATTCCTACATTGTATAAGATCTTATTGTAGTTGAATGTTGGTGTAGGCATCATTAGTTTTCAAATGATGTGTTCATGTAACGCTAGTTTCAATTTGGAAAAGTAGCCATTTTTTCTCCTATATTTTGGAAATATTTAAATATAGACATTGCATGACTTTAATCCCATTTTATCAATAGAAGGAAAAGATACTTGATGAACTGCATCGAAGGATTTTGTTTATATTGAAAAGTTGAACTTGTTGATTCAAGCAAGTCCGAGATTGGAAAACCTCTCATGATTGATTGTCTTTATGCTAGCACAAGTCATATATGGTATTCCTTGTCAATAAAACACAGTTTTGCCTTTTTGTTGGGTAACTATGCTGTGGATGGTAAAATGTCTTGATTAATTTCTTAATAATATTTGCACAAATTGTAATTTTCAACTTCTTTCCATTCTCACGGTGGTTCATCAATTTAAGACCTTTTTTGGAGTTTATCCACAATAAATTTTAGAGATTGCAAATCTTTCATTATTGTAATTCAGACTAATTGTTCAAAATCTTTTTAATGTTGCAGCTGAGTTGTTTGTGAATGGAGAGATAGTTCAAAGATCACCTGAGAGACAGAGAAGGGTGGAGCCACAGCCACAAAGAGCTAATGACAGACCCAGATACAATGACAGAACTAGATATGTTCGTCGCAGAGAAAATATGCGGTGAAACACTAAGTGAGAAAACTAGATGTATAGTTTCTGGCATTGGAAGCCACATTCCGTCTTGGTTATGCATGGTGTTTACATGTTGTCTAGTCTAGTTTAATTATGATAATTGTATGTGAGAATTTTCTCGACACTTAAATTAAGGGGTGATGAACGTTAGACTTGCTTTCCTCTACTTATGTTTCCTTCCATGTTTAAGTGGGGTGCTTGTCAATTTTCATCGTTGATGTACAATGCCATCTTCTTTTATCTTAGTAATGTGGCTGCAATTTCAGAATATGTAAATTTGGATAAAACTCTCTCTGGCACATAAACGAATTCCATCATTACATGATTTTCATTGACAGATCTTACAATAAAGTAATAGTTTGTTTAGTACATAAGATTGTTTAATTAAATAATACAATGTTTGGTACATATGATTCATGTTAGATTTAATAATCTTAAAAGTTTAGTTAACTCATCATATTAGTGTTATTTAAAATTTAATTTTTTTATGTCTTTAGCAATTCTTATTTAATGGGATTACTAATATTATTATTTACTAATTTTAAGGATTACGAATTCGAGTACCAAAAGAGTCTACTTGAAAAAGTTGTAAGACGAAGGAAATATACAAACATCAATCAAATATGATTCCCTCTCTAGCTTAAAACTTCATTAATAAATCTATGGAAATCATTGTAAGATGATCCTCCAATGCTTGTAGCTTCTTCAGCTTTCTTCTTCCATTGTAACGCATTCAATTTCATCTCCATCCCTTTCTCTCCTTCCATAATTTCCTTGACAAGAGTTAGAATTTCATTACGCTTAACATCATGGCTAATCTCCATACCAATTCCCCATTTAGTGCAACAATATCGGCAATTCATTGGTTGTTCATCAAAGAAAGGCCAACAAAGCATTGGCACACCATTACATATACTTTCTAAGCTGGAATTCCATCCACTATGAGTTAAAAAAGCACCAATTGATGGGTGAGCCAATACTTTTTCTTGTGAACACCAACTTGCTATAAACCCTCTATTCTTAATCTCTTCATAATAATTTTCTTCAAGTAAAAATCCAGAATTTCCCATTACTACATCAGGCCTAACTATCCATAAAAATGGAAGCTTACTATTTGCAAGACCCCAAGCAAATTCTTCAAATTGTTCTTCAGACATTACTGTTATGCTACCATAATTCACATAAATAACTGAGTTAGGTTCTTGTTTTTCGAGCCAATCGAAACAATTAAAATCTTCTTTCCATAGATTTGATCTAAGTGACTTTGCTGGAGTAACAGGAAAGTGTTTTTCCAGTAAGGAAAGTGGACCTATTGAATATATATTATTAGAGAACTTGGCCTTAATTGCCTCTAGGACTTGATTTTCAAGCTCATCAAATGTGTTGAAAATGATTGCAGAAGATTTTAAACAATTTTGTGCTTCATTACTCATGAAATTTAACATGATATCTTGAGGATTAGTAGTTCTGATCAATGTTGGCATGTCTTTAAGTCGAATGTTTTCTACACCACTAATCCAATCAAGTGGCATATCAAGACTTCCATCCTTCATGAAATTCTCATCTGTAAACACATTATATAGTTTAAAGATCCTTGTTCATGTCTTTGTAAACAAAGATAAAATTGAACAAATTTAATTGCAATTTAAAGCATCTCATAGCCTCTTAAATTTATGTCTATATATGATTATGTTAAGTTTAATCCGAATATTTTTAATTATTTATAAAATTTTCAAATGATAGGTTAGGATTAAGCTTTCAACAATAGAGGACTGATATAACAATTGAAAAACTAAAAATGATTTATTTTTACAAAATTTAGTATACTAAAGATTATATACTATTTTGATTTGATATTCTTATTGGGAGATATATTTGTTGTTAGTTTAGCTCTAATTAGAGTTAAAACTTGTAATTTAATAGTTTTGAAAACGATTCGAGTACAAGCAAATTAAGCAAATTAAACATTGAGTGAGATATTGTTAAGTGCTTACTCAATTTTAATCATATCATTTAGAGAAAATAAGAGAGAGAAATGACATGAAAGAAACTTAACAATTAGGATTTGAAGGGAGAAAGCATTAGGAAAAAATGAACTACTAATCAAGAAAATACTACTATTAAATTTAAAACTAAACTCCCTCTTTCTCCAATTTTTTGTTAAGAGTACACATCAAGTTGCTTGAAATTTATAAAGATAAAAAAGAAATTTTTGTTATTTGATTTTCTATATAAATATATGAAAATCTAAGTCCTTTAAATGGGAAAAAAATAAGAAAATTTAAAATACTCATTAATTTTGAGAATCAAAGGCCATTTTTTTAAAAATCAAAGACAAGAAAATGTACCTTTAAAAGGAACAATGCCTCTCTTTACAAGTTCATCAAAATGCAAAAATCCCACAAGACCAATAGCTGAGGCAGTCCAGAATTGAACTTCTGGAATACCTAATTCTTGTGCAGCTTCAATTGCAAAGCTCATTAATCCATCAGATATAATGCAACTAACCGGTGGTAATTCCGGCGACGAATTTAACTTTGCTAGTAGCTCTCTAAATGGATTCAGGCAATTTTTTTGAACCGAACCGCTAAGAGCCCAAATATCTTGGGTTGCATCTCGGTCCGATTGTGGTAACCCATCGGGTATCGTTTCGAACCTAAAATCAATTAGACCTTTAACAAAGTCCGGCCCATTGGACCGAATTAAACGTCTGTGATTAAATTCAGTATTGACAAAAGTTATGTGAAAACCTTTGAAGTGTAGAAGTTTTGCTAGTTGCATCAGAGGATTTACATGGCCTTGTGCTGGATATGGAAGAAGAATTACATGAGGTTTGATGTTAAGTGAACCCATGATTTGAATTAAGGAGTTCTTAATGAAAATAATGGTTTTTGTGATGTTTATATAGAAATGGTTAATTATCTTATTAAATTTCAAATGTTTTTAATAATATATACAATTGTCCTGCTTGAATATATAAGATACTTTTGCCGGCCATTTCAATCAATTAATTTGTGAGAAATTGTCTGCTTTGTGCATTATCGAAAGGGAAAATTTTTAACTATTTTTGGTGTAGTCATCAATTTTATTACAAATATACTTATTATTTTGCTCAGTGTAAATACACTAATATATTTTTTATACCTATATATAATTCTCGCATTCGGCTTGGTTGATATACTAGGCGTAGCTAAGCAAAGTTCTTTCAAAAGAAAAGAAACAAAATAAGATGTATATATATATATATATATATATGCATGTGATATAGAAACAAATTTATTTTTTAAAAAATATATATTTTTTTGAGATAAAAATAAAAAATAATAATAAAGGGATAAGATGCAAATATACCTTTAGTATTTGACTAAAAATGCATATCGATCATTTATATTTTTCGAAGCACAAATATACTTTTGATGTTTTCAAAACTCATCATTCTGTTCCATCACTTAACATCTCCTCTCTTTCAATCAATTTCACCGTTTGTAGATCCATTTGTCAGTCCAACGTGAATAAAAATAATAATAAAATATTAATTATCTTTTTAGTGTTGAAACATTTAATTCTTTTCTTTTTTACTCTCTCTATCTCATTCTCTTCCTTACTCTTTCAATTTTCTGTTTCTTCCCTAAAGCTTTTCCCCTATTACACATCAATATAAACAGACCACCCTAGGCATTAAAAGCTCGCCATGACAGTCCACATCCTACTCTAAATTATAGTCTATCTCCATATACAATACTGAAAAGGAATAATCCGACTCCAAGAATGATTCGGCACCTTGGGCATTCCACTATAAATAGAGTCATTTTCTCCATTAAACGGGTAACACAATTCTAAACACTTCTCAATAACTAAAAGCTTAATAGTCTCCATCTTTTCTGACTTAAGCATCAGAGTGGTCTCTCGGCACATCGCCTGAACCCTCTAATTCGCTGTCTTGCAGAAATTGGAGATTGCCTACATTTGTGCCAGAGATCGAAATTCTTTCTGAGCACATCAATTGGTGCGGTGAGCGTGGAACACCACCTTAAAAATTCAATTTAAATTTCCCAACAAATATTCATGGATCCGAAGAATGGGGGCGAGGGCCTAGGCCTCAACTTATTCCCTGACCTTCTTAATAATGAAGAAAATCCCCAAGCTAACTATTCGGCCGGACCTTCCTTACCCAACCTTAATGACCCCATAAACTTAAACGATCTGATCGCAGCACAAGCCACTATGCAGAACCTTTTTGCCACTTTCACAGATTTCACTACCCAGTTAAAAGAGTTAAAACAAGCTATAACTCAGCAGTCCCAAACAGCGGCGCCAGTAGCAGACAATATAGATCTTATGAATGGAGCTACTCAGACAGACAAAGACCCAATTATCGAACCTTGGTCGGACAGGGAACAAGAAGAAGACCCCAGAAATTTAGAGAAGAAGGTTCGGGAAGTTATGACAAAAATTGGGGTCAGGGTGAACGAAATGGATTTCAATCTAAGAACAGATTTGCCCCTTTATGATAAAATCATCAGGGCGAATTACCCCATAATATTCAGAATTCCTACCCATATGAAATCCTATGAGGGAACTATTTGTTCCAAAAGCCATATCCATAAATTTTGAACCATGATTAATGCTCAAACTCACCTAGATCATGTTCTATGTAAACTTTTCCCTACTACACTAAAGGGACTGGCTGAAGACTGGTATCAAACTTTACCCCCAAAGCCTATTACATCATTTGCCCAACTCTCCACCCTATTCCAAGCTCGATTCATCACGTCTATTACCCTTAAGAAGATATCAATTGATCTACTGAACATTATCCAAAAAGAGGGGGAAAGTTTGAGGAAATATTTGAAACGCTTCAATAGGGAGGCGATCTAAATCGAAGACTTAAATAAAGATATCGCCTACACAGCGATGCTCCGGGGGACTTCAAATCATGATCTAAGAAAGGAGCTGCTATCTAACCCATCTCAAACTATTTCAGCCTTAATGGCGATCGCCTAGACACACATTCAAATTGATGATGGAATGAGAGATTTTGATCAGAGACAAAAGAAGGAAGGAACCGCATCCAGAGGTCAAGGAAATCAGCAAGGTGATCACCAATACCGACCTAGCAGGAATAATGAAGGAGGAAGTAGGAGAGGGGATAGAATAGAGGGATCGGAAGGAAGCAACAAACGGTTCACCCCACTAAACGTGAACAGATCACGTGTGTTAATGTGGATCAAAGATAATGGCGAAAAGGTGCAATGGCCTAGAAAGATGAGCAGTTCCTCAGTAGGAAGCAGAGACAATAATAAATATTGTGATTTCCATAATGACAAAGGCCATGACACAGATGAATGCTGGAACCTCAAAGAAGAAATCAAAAAATTAATTCAAAAAGGTGTAACTGGTGTAAGGCGATTCATTCGCCGAGATAGAGAAAAGGAACAAAGGGGGAGATTTCGTGAGAGAACAGAACCCAGAGAAGCTGAACATAAAAAAAAGACGGAGAAGGGAAGCAGCTGGAGAGATTAATATGATACTGGGAGGAAGTACAGGGAGTGATAACTCCACCAAAAGAAAGCTTGCTATGAGAGATATCTATTCAGTTAATATCCAAACATCACCCAATAAGATGTTCGGCCCAGTAACTTTTTCTAATGAAGATAAGGAGAAGATGATCTCCCCCCACAACGATGCCCTGGTCATCTCAGGAAGGTTAAATAACTTCCTAGTTAGAAGAATATTAGTTAATGATGGGAGTGCAGTCAATATAATCACCCTATTTGTGTTTAAAATAATGGGGCTAATTGAAAAAGACCTAAAGCCTGTGGCCACCCCTCTTGTGGGCCTAGGAGGAAAAACTGTCCTAGTGGAAGGATCGGTAATGATAGATGTAGAATTAGGCGATGAGGATATCACAAGGAAAATACAGGCAGAATTCATGGTAGTAGACATCCCCTTCGCCTACAATGCAATCATTGGGAGACCAATCCTTTTTGACACATGTACAGTAACATGCATCAGGTACCTCATGATAAAGATCCCAACTTCCAGAGGAATAGAAATTATTAGAGATTGCCAAGAGATAGCCAGGTGAACCTATTTCAATGCCTTAAAAGGGGTCTTCCCAGCACTATAGGCCGAACTGATAGACCACTCGGAAAGAAAAGATAAAGCGGAGCCTGAAGGTGGACTTGAAAAAATAGAGATCGTTATCGAAAAGATCATACAGATAAGATCTACACTAAAGAAAGAAACAAGCTCCAAAATTAAAAGAACATTACAAGAAAATCTGAAAGTCTTTGCCTGGGAAACTAAATAACTAACAGGAGTAAGTAAAGAGGTAATCACCCACAGGCTCAGCATAGATTCTTCTGTCAAGCCTGTAGTGTAGAAAAAAAGAAAGCACTCACCCGAGAAACAGATCGCCATCGCCAAAGAAATCTAAAAGCTATTGGAAGCAGGGGTTATTCGGGAAGTGCATTACCCGGAATGGTTGGCAAATGTTGTGATGGTTAAGAAAACAAACGGCTCATACCGAATGTGTGTAGATTTTACATATATGAATAAAGCCTGCCCAAGGATAATTACCCTTTGCCGAGCATCGATCAACTAGTGGACTTGACAGCCGGACATGAGTTGTACTCTTTTCTTGATGCAAAAGCAGGGTATCATCAGATTCAGATGTACAAACCGGATGAAGAAAATACATCTTTTGTAATAGATCAGGGGATATACTGCTATAAGATGATGCCATTTGGATTAAAAAATGCTGGGGCAACCTATCAGAGGCTAGTCAATCACATGTTCAAAGAACATATCGGCAAAAACATAGAAGTCTATGTAGATGATATGATTATCAAAAATAACAGAGCTGAAGATCATCCCAAAGATATAGAGATGGTTCTGAAAATTCTGAAGTCCTAGAACCTAAAATTGAATCTCGAAAAGTGCATTTTCGGAGTTCCAGCAGGGAAGTTCTTGGGATATGTGGTCTCCCAAAGAAGAATCGAGGTGAACCTTGACAAAATTGAAGCAATCCTCAAAATGAATCCTCCCAGCAACAAAAAAGAAGTTCAAAGGCTGAATGGGCGAATAACGACACTTGGGCGATTCATTTCATCTTCGGCCAAAAGATGCCAGTCATTTTTCAAAGCACTAAAACACCTAAAGGACTTCCAGTGGACAAAAAAATGTCAAAAATCCTTTGAAGAACTGAAAAAATTCCTGACTAGCCCTCCCTTACTGAGTTGCCCTGTACCTAAAGAAGAGCTCTACTTATACCTATCCACAACTGCAAAAACTATAGAGCGGTATTAGTAAGGGAAGAATCGGGAGAACAATACCCGATATACTATGTCAGTCGAATACTCCAAGATGCCGAACTAAGATACCCGACCTTGGAAAACCATACCCTAGCATTGCTTATGGCCACTCAAAAATTAAGACACTACTGTGAAAGCCCATCAGGTAATAGTATGAACTAATTTACCCCTAAGAAAGATCCTACAAAAACCAGAGACTTCAAGGCAAATTTCAGAATGGGCTGTATGGATCGAAAGTTTAGGAATAATGTATGAAACAAGATGTGCGATAAAAGGACAAACACCTGCAGATTTTGTTGCCGAACTGACTCCAACTATAAAAGAACCACATGAAATAGAGAGAGAAGAATGGGAGATGTTTGTGGATGGTGCAATGGGAGCAGAAGGATCGGGGATAGGCATCGTGATTAAAGGACCCTACAAATTGATAATCGAACATGCTGTAAAATTAAATTTTTCGATCTCTAATAACGCATCAGAATATGAAGCTGTATTAACAGGACTCTCCTTAGCTCGGGAAATTCGAATGGAAAAATTAGTAATATACAGTGACTCCCAACTAGTGGTCAACCAGGTGAACAAAAATTATGCAGTTAAGGAAGAGAGCCTAAAGAAATATTTAGAACTAGCTCAGCTAGCCTTAAAAGAAGGAGAACAACTGGGAGAAAGTTGGATAGTGAAGCAGATCCCTAGATCAGAAAATTACAGAGCAGATGAAATCGCCAAATCAGCAACAACAGGGAAAACAGAAAGTTTAAGGAGGATCCCCATAGAAATCCAAAATTTTTCCACAACAGAGATGCAATCCATAATGATAGTAGAATGGAAAGAAAGTTGGATGGAACCCCTTGTTCGGTACTTGGCAAAAGGATATCTCCCTGAGAAAAGATCGGAAGCAAAAAGGGTAATAAATAAAGCAAAAAGATATAGCTGGTATGAAGGGGATCTGTATCGGTGATCTAAAACTCACCCTTGGCTAAGATGCATTCGCCTAGAGGACCGAGATTTTGTGCTAAGAGAAATTCATTAAGGGATCTGCGGGGCTCATGAAGCAAGCTCAAGCCTCATCAGAAAGACCCTATTATAAGGATACTACTAGCCTACATTGAAGAAAGATGCAGTAGAAAAGGTTCGCCGATGTATTCAGTGTCAAGAACATGCACCCGTCCCAAGGCTACCTTCAAGAGAACTCACTCTTATCGGATGCGCCTGGCCTTTTCAACAATAGGGGATCGACATTTTAGGACCTTTCCCTACTACAATAAAACAATATAAATTTTTGGTAGTAGTCATTGATCATTTCACAAAATGGATCTAAGCCGAACCCTTGGCAAAGATCACTCAGCAAAATATAACAGATTTCTTCTGGAAGTCAGTTGTCTGTAGGTTCGGCACACCAGAAATCATAATCTCAAATAATGGCAAACAGTTAGATTGTGCACCATTTAGATCATTCTGTAGAGGCCTTCACATTGATCTGTGGTTCACTTTGGTAGCTCACCCATAAACTAATGGCCAAACATAAGTAGCAAACTGAATCATCCTCCAAGGATTAAGAAAAAGGTTAGATGACAGAAAAGGTAAATGAGCAGAAGAGCTATACATCGTACTTTGGAGCTACCGAACCACACCCAGAGAACCAACAGGGGAAAAGCGTTTCTCTCTAACATATGGATCAGAGGCTGTGGTACCAGTAAAGATCGGGATGCCAAGCTACCGAACTGAGAAGTCTGAGGAGATCGATCAAGAAATGGGAATCATAGTTAATTTAGATCTATTGGAAGAAAAAAGGGATACAACATATGAAAAGCGGCCGCCTACAAACAAAGGATGATCCGATACCATAACCGCAAAGTTAAAGAAAGGACTTTCCAAGAAGGAGAGCTAGTCTTAAGAAAGGCCGAGATCACCAAAGGCAATGCAGGAGTTGGGAAGCTACAACCCAACTGGGAATGACCATATGAGATTGCTAGCGTGGTGGGATTAGGAGCTTATAAGTTAAAAGATCGCTAAGGAAAGATCCTACCACGAACATGGAACTTGGACAATTTAAAGGCCTAATATCAGTAACAAGTCTTTCTACTTATTTTTTGCTTTTTCTTTCTCCCATTATCTTTTGTGTTTATAATTCAAACAAATTTCAACTATCAAGAGATTAATAAAGAAATTATTCAAGTAAATTTTTTCAGCATGAGGAATCATTCTCCACGTTATAATATAACCGCCACGGGATAGGTAAACTATGAGTTCGCCCAAGATTCCTTATAGAAGTCGCCACGAGATAGGTCAATCTAACTATGAGTTCGCCCAAGATTTCCTATAGAAGTCGCCACGAGATAGGCCAATTATGAGTTCGCCCAATACTCCTTAGAAATCACCACGGGATAAGTCAACTATGAGTTCACCCAAGATTCCCTATAGAAGTCGCCACGAGATAGGCCAACTATGAGTTCGCCCAAAACTCCCTAGAAATCGCCACGGGATAGGCCAACTAAGAGTTCGCCCAAGATTCCCTATAGAAGTCGCCACGGGATAGGCCAACTATGAGTTCGCCCAAGACTCCCTAGAAATTGCCTCGGGATAGGTCAACTAAGAGTTCGCCCAAGATTCTCTATAGAAGTCGTCACGGGATAGGCCAACTAAGAGTTCTCCCAAGACTCCATAGAAATCGCCACGGGATAGGCTAACTAAGAGCTTGCCCAAGATTCCCTATAGAAGTCGTCACGGGATAGGCCACCTAAGAGTTCGCCCAAGATTCCCTATAGAAGTCGCCACGGGATAGGTGAACTAATAGTTCGCCCAAGATTCCCTATACAAGAGAAGTCGTCACGGGATAGGCCACCCAAGAGTTCGCCCAAGATTCCCTATAGAAGTCACCACGGGATAGGTGAACTAATAGTTCGCCCAAGATTCCCTATACAAGAGAAGTCGCCATGAGATAGGCTAACCCAAAACTCCATATGAGGAAGAAATCACCAAATAAAATAAATAAAGAAAAAGGAGACTCGCCAAATAAAAGAAAGATAGAGAAACTTTCATTAAAATAAAAAAAGAAAATACAGAAATATATGTTATACATTTTCTTCTACATTTTTGATACTATAATCTAACACAGATAAAGGAAGCTGATAGCCAACAGGATCATTCGCCAAGGAAGAAGAGGGAATTACAAAAACTTCATCCTCATTCGGATGAGGTGGAACCACCATATCTTCATCCTCATTCGGATAGATCTCTTCTACGAAATCAAAGTCTTGCTCGAGATATTTACTTCGGATAGCAGCCAAAACATTCTCCTGGTAGGAAAAAAATTTATTTGCCATCGCCTCCTCATATTTCTCCTTTGTAAGCTTCTCCTTCTCCGCTTCCTCTTTAAGCTGGCGAACCTCTTACTGGCTCACATCAAGTTCCAAGCGCAATGATGAGATTCGCCCCAAAAGTTCAGCTTCCATATCTTTATTTTTAATCTCCATATCTTTATATTTATTCTGTTCCACTTCAAGAGAAGTTTGGAGTTGGGCGACCTGTGAAGGATGATTCGCCTCAAGCTTCTCTCTAAGGCAAGCCCACTCCGACCTTAAATCATCCTTTTGAGACTGCATCCGCTGGAGAAGTTCAAAAATAACGTTCACGGCCTGAAATACGTAAAATATATATGAGGAGAAAAATTAATCAGAAAAAGAAGAATTG
>CATKHJ010033726.1:0-17271 GCA_949750685.1 Vernicia montana | reverse complement strand
AATGCTTTGAATATTATTAACTTGTGTCTACTTAATTTAACAATCACATATTACTAATATGTTGAGTTTATTATGAATATTAGGCATTCATGTTGAAATTTTATTAAAATTCTATCTTTTTGCGCCTCATGTCGCTCAGGCACGCGCCTGCGCCTACGCCTTGCGCCTAGGCTCCAGGACCCCTTAGCACCTTAGTGCGCCTTGCGCCTTTAATAACTATGAAATAAACAATAAAGGAAACAAGGATTTGCTAGTGAATTAACTAATCTATTACTATATTTAGAAACCCAGTGTCCAATACTTGTTATCGAAAAAAGTAAGCAACTATAATATCTCAATTCTGAATGCATAAGGGAAGCACTCGATCATCAGAAAATTCTGAATTCATGTTCACCACACTGCTAAACAAACATTTCAATCCTCTCTTCTATGGCCTATATGACTTAATAAAATTAATTTCACTGCTAAACAAACATTTCAATCCTCTCTTCTATGGCATATGACTTAATAAAATTAATTTCTGTGAGGACTTCTGCAAACCGTTGCTCCAAAACATAAAAATAGAACTATAAACCCAAACTAGCATTTCTGCCACATGCAAAATGCTTGCGTTTCCTAGAGCCTTGGCCACCACATAAAAAATCTTAGTATAGAAGTAGCTTCATACAAACAACTAACAGCTTTCCTCCACATTTATTGATATGATTCTAGGTTCGCTCATTTATGCTTCTGAATGTCCCTTTCCAACTAGCTAATGTAAGACTACCATGGCATAATCCAACTTACACCGCAAGTAAAAAAAAAAAACTGACCACACATCCCAAGCAACCATCAAATGGAGAAGTAAATGATACAGAGTCTCACCACAAGTACACATACATCACCAGTGTACGATAATTTTCTACTCAAGATTATCTATATGAGGAACTTCATCTACTGTATGGAAGAGAAATAGTCTATCTGCCCACCAACACACCTTACGAAGAATTAAGTAGAAACTTTACAGTTACTAAATCTAACCACATGCCTCAGCCTCTCCTCATTGCAGGTTTTCCAAATACAACTATATTTCATTCTAAAAAAAAATATTGCTATATTTCTTGTATACAATTAATAGAAAAAGGATTAATAAAAGTAGCCATTAATTGACCCCACTTCTCCATCCTATGTCTAAAAAACATGATTCTCTTCGGAACCCAAAGACCAAGTTTTAGCCTAGAAATAAAAAGTGAATGGTAATTGGTGTTTTGTTATTTTAGGATTTGTTGGCTTCCTATTTAGTGCTTTTTATTAATTCTAGTTGTAATAGAATGACAAACAGTTCCACACATTTTCCCTACCCACCCTAACACTTCAATACAGCTTAATAATAAACATGCTCTAAGTTCCACATATTACCCCTAACCTTTGTCCACTATTAAACCTCTCAACTAAACCCTAGATAACGGGTTAATTTCACCCATGGTCCCTGAACTATTGACTTATGCACATCATCATCCTCCAACTCAAATTCGTTACTTAGAAATCATCGAACTTATTCTAACGGTCACTTAAAAGTACTTCCATCAAAACTATTAATGGCAAGCTTGCGTGAATGGCCAACTCACCATTTTCAAAGTCAACAGGTGCCACATAAGCATTATTGTTCAGATTGCCCTTATCCCATCTAACATAATTGCCCTAAATCTCCATCTTCGTTTTTGTTGGCTTCAATCTCTAGATCAAGAACGTACAGTCTCCCTTACAGGCATCATCTTCTTCATCACCCAAAAGATATTGAAAGATTTGTTAGGACTAAAAGGAGAATGACTCCCTAAAACTGGGAATCGAGAGCCCACCTAGACAAAAGAGCTCGAACAATAGCGTCAATCTAGGACTTGCAGCGATGGCCATTTGTACAAGACCAAGCTTCATCTCCAGTTGGCAAGCAACGAACGCGAACTGGCAAGAACTTGACAACGCTCGATCGACAGTAGGAGATTGGCCTTTTGCTGCCAATCGTGATAATGGAGATGGAGGTTCAGTTTCAGTGAAGCTTGTGCTGCTATTTTGGTGATGGTGAAATCGATGGGTGAAGATGACCGAAGAACAGCTTGGCCACTCTTGATTCCAATGATGATGGCGACTCCTATGCCGACAGTGGCGATGCCTTGGCCGATGGTAGGTGAGCTGGTTTCTCTTATTTATTTTATTTTGTGGTTTTTGATTTTTCAAAATTTGGGGATTTTGGATCTTGTCCCTTTGGATTTTGTCTTCTTGTTGGTTGTAATCTTTATACTCTGTTTTGCTTAAATTGGTTCTAAGAAAAGAAAGCGAACCCAAATGGAAATGGTTCCTAGTTGTGGCAGAGAGATGGGGTTTTCTGGGCAGAGAACGACAGAGGAGAAGGAGGACGAGGTGGAGGTCCGGTGGGAGAAGATTAGGATAGGAAAGAGGAAAGAGGGCCAGAGATTTGAGGAAATGAATTTTCTGGGCTTACGTGGTGCCTGTTGACTTTGAAAATGGTGAGTCGGTTGTCCACATAAGCTTTCCATTAATGGTTTTGACGGAAGTTGGATGGAAGTACTTTTAAGTGACCATTAGAATAAGTTCAATGATTTTTAAGTAACAAATTTGAGTTGGATGATGATATTGTACATTAGTCAATAGCTCATGGACAATGGATGAAATTAACCCCTAGATAATTGCTTTATGCTATTACCAGGGAGGGGAAAAAACCAGAAACTTGATCTAGCTATATAGCAACCACGTTTAACATTCAAACCTAAACCTAAAATCCATCAACTATTTTAAGTTTTTGCCCAACATAAAAG
Source organism: Vernicia montana (assembly GCA_949750685.1). NCBI lineage: Eukaryota > Viridiplantae > Streptophyta > Magnoliopsida > Malpighiales > Euphorbiaceae > Vernicia > Vernicia montana. The sequence continues at coordinate 14,458 of CATKHJ010033726.1, read as the reverse complement.
GGGATACAAGGCATTAGGCAAATAATCTATTCTATCCTATTGTGATTAGACTCTTAAGAATCTCATATTTCAAATAATTATACAAAAACTCCGTTAATATCTACCATCACTGCATCCTTATCTACTGCATTACAGGACAAATCTGCCAAAGCCAATTCTCAAGAGTTCTCTCTACAACAAATATCATGCCAGAAACAGATTTTCTTACCATTGCAAATGCATAAATCAACAACTCGAGCAAAACATCCCAGCAACTACAAATGCTCCTTCTGCAAATCCACTCATAAACCATCTTCATTCTCCATAGAGGAAGAAAAAAAATAAATTTTGAAAAGCTAAAGCCTATATTAAAATCATTATTTCTTTTTCTTTTTTTCTCTCCTTTTAAGAAAGAAGATATTAAGAAGATTACAAATGTTTTCGTTGTGAAAAATTACTAATAGTTGTTTCACAAAATGACACAACAATGACCAAGGAAAGACAAGGGTGCAACAAAATACTTTCACAATTTTTGTTAGAAGATAAGCAGAGTGAAAGGAACATTAATTATTTGCAGCACAGATGCAAGACAGTTAAATGTCAAGGAAGGTTTATTGTCCACCACAAACTAACATGCATTATTTAAACAACAGTCACGCATAAATTACCAACCAACATAAAAATTTAATGAAAACAGAACCCACCAACAAATGGAGATGGTTGTAATTTGTACATTCAGTTCACAGTAGCAGTCTCCATTTGACCAGGCTCACCTGCTTGCAAGAGGTGAATATCTCCCTACATCATCGGGTTCCAGATTTTTTGCAACAGCACCACCCAAACCTCTCTGATGGTGATTCAATAGTTCCCAATCTGGTCTCTGTGGATCAGGAGAAGCCATTGGTATCTTTCCATGGGAGTATGTTGGTTGCGGCACCAATTCAAGCCCATTTTTGTTCTGGCAGGAAACAGCAGGAATTAAAGAAAATTATTATTACGACACATTGAAAGAAAAAATATATGAGGACAATAAAATTACCAATGTTGCACCAATGGAATGAGATGGTGACTGAGGAGCAACAGTTGGGTGGTTCACATCCGAACGCCAAGGCGTCAATTGATACTGGGATTCTTTGAGCTTTGACTAGAACCAGGGAAAGAAGATAATCAACACAATACATTCATGATAGAGCTCCGCAAGATTCATGACAGAGTCAATGAGTAGAGCAACAAGATATTTCAGACAATCATAACCACACACCAGCTAACCTGTCTACTAATTAAAATCCAAAATAAGATAGATAGGCATGGAGAATTTATGGCATAATCATCTCATATATCCTGAAGTTTGGGTTTTTTTTTTCAATTATATCCTATTCTTTCAATCTTATCAAATTAACACAGAAGTTTGTAAATTAGTTTCAAATGTATCCAAATAGTATGAGACGTGTTCATATAAGTGTAACACTAAAAAATTGAAGGTAAAGAAACAAAACTTGCTATTTAGAAATGAATGAACCCTTCCTTAGCCCCAAAAGTAACCAGATTGTGTCATTTTGTCAAAATATGAATATTTTAATGTAACTTTTTGAGGACAAAAAATTTTGCAACACTCACGATTTGGTGTTTTTTAAAACTCAAAAGGCATCCATTTTATTCCAAATTAGTGAGTTATGTCCATATTTGCCTTCATTTTGAGTGCCATGTTAGTATGGACACATGCCTCATACCCTTGGATACAATTAATACGAATTCACAGACTTATGTTAATTTGATAAAATTAAAAGGATAGGATAAAATTGAAAAAGTATGTAAAGTTCAGGATTTTTTAGATCATTACCCCAAAATTTATTGACAGCCTCACATATGCATACATACCTCAGTTTGAATGAGCTTCTCCTGAAGATGTTTGAACAGAACCTGTATAAGAACCCCAGCATGAACAACATGCATACATTTTATAGTATGAACAAATAAAACAGGAAACAATTGATAATTAATTAATTAATGAAAAAAGGAAAAGGCAGCTTCATATATGCTTCAAGTACCAAAAAAAGAAGAAGAGATATGTGAACAAAGGTAAAGAGAACACAGTACAAGAGAGGCAGAGCAGAGGAGAGCGAGAGAGAGAGAGATTAGACCAGTTAAGAGGCATGGTTTTAAATATTGCTCATTATGTATCAAATCAGCTGAAACATAACAGATTATGAAGGGCCAATATCATATTTTCATATACGCCCCTGGTGATTCAGAAAACTGCTGTGGAACGCCAATGTATCAAGTGTAACAGCCATTTTCAGTGGAAGTGTAATGGGTCTAACAGCCATTTCATCAACAAAAGCTAATACCTTTTTTGCCAAGGAGCAGACAGATCTTTATTTTTCCACCCCCTTCCCTTACTCTCACCAACCAACAACGCCCCCCTTAACACTGCTCCTTTCTATCATCCCCCACCTTAAACAACTCTTTTCACACAAAATCCTTGATATTTTCATGTTATTTTCCAATTACAAGGGTTGTAAACGCAAACTTTTGACCATATCAAATAATTTATCATTGTTTTAATATTTTTTTAACTTTTAATTTCTTATACATTATAAATGTTTAGGTCCAAAAGATCTTTATGCCTTTTTTAGCAATTTGCTTTGATTCAGTTTCATCTTTTAAAATTTTAGGTATAATTTTCTAATTTATTTAAATAAATCATGAATTAGGGAAAACAAATGCCGAGTGGCAATCGATATTTTGCTTGAAAAAGTTGCATATACTTTGGCTCATGCAATTTGACTAAATTTAAGGTTTTCAAACAGATTCATAATTTTTCCTATTCTGAAATTTATTAATACAACTGGTTTATAATTCTAAATAATATATTATTTTCGGATGTATAAATATATAATTAATCCTAAAGTCATTTTAATATTTTTTGTCAACAATTAATAACTGGAAATGCAGTATATATCATGGGTAATGCCTCAACTTCATCAATGTCAATTTTTGATCTGTATCTTTTAGTTAGTTATTATTTTTTGGAGTTATAAAAACATGTAATTTATTGAAAAGCAATATAATAACTATTTGCAAATAAATATGTTGCACAAATTATGGGCCATCCTAATTTTTGTAAGTTGAAGATTTTGTTGCATTATAATGCTTAACCACCAACTTTTTCAAGTTAGTCATGTTCTATTATTTAATAAAGTGTTCCTTTAGGTGTTTATTGATGTACTATTTTGCATATTTAATTCAGTTCTCGGATTATTGTTGCTTTGAGTCATTTTGCTAATGGTGTGAAAAATTTCAGGATACAAGTAGAACCCCCATTTGGATCATCATCTTCTTCTCTTCTTTTCTTATCTCAATCTTTTTATGGTAGAATTCTGTTTGTTATTCTTTTTTTATTTGGTGTTATTTTCAATTGAAAATGTCACAACTCCTATGTGTCCTCATCTTTTTTTTCCTTTTTCTGTTAATTTCAGTTTAACAATTAGGTGTAGTACAAAACATCATAAACTAAATGTCCAATCTTATTCCAATTGTATAGAACTAAAGATAACATAATTAAAAATAAATAAATGGTGGGAATCAAAATAGAAAGGCATGCCCTAACTGGTATAGAAGAAAGCACCCCACTCCCCACTTATTGAGGGCTCTGGTTCTGCTTACACCTAAAAAAAGGTGCATGCCTAAGCAATAAGGTGCATGCCTCAGTCGGGTCAGGCAGGCAATGGTAGAGGTGCTAGACCAAGCACCTTTTAAGCCTTAAGCCTGAGGCACACCTACAACTATTACTAAACAATACACATTCATTTGAAAAACACAAATGCAAATATTAATTTGCAGGCACCAAATAATAGCAGTCAAAAGAGTACAAATGGTATATGCAAAAAAAATGTATCCTTCAAAGATAATTCTATGAGCATAGAAGCATAATATATTTAAGAGACAATCAGAAACAACTTGATACTAACCCTGACATTGCTAACAATGGATTGGGCATCTAGAACTGGTGGCTGCAAAGAATACTCTGCAAGAAGAGGCAGCAAAGAGGACACAAATGTCGATCTTTCTTGTTGTGCAGCCTGATAGAACAAATTAAGGAACTCAAAAGTAGCTCTGGTGAAATTTTATTAAACCCAAAAAGCAAAAGATAGAGGGCATATGAGTCGCAGCTAAATTTATGGTAATCATAATGCTATTCCTGACATCAGATACACTAGCTTTTCAAAAGATGGATTATAAGAGTCAGATGTTGCCTGACAAAAGGAAGTGTACTTAAACACCAATTTACAATGGATATTCAAACACACTAAGGAAAGGAAAGTAAGAAATTAATGAATAGCATTTGCTGTTAATTCCATCCAAATAAAAATTAGTTTACATTTGGCATTCATTACTCATGGTAAAAGTTTCAATTCAAGGGATTAAACAAAAAGAACTTACAATATGCAAAGCAAGCATTTCAATAAAAAAGAAATATGATTAAACTCTGATCAAAAGTTGAACATGCCAGTAAGCACATCCAAGCAATGAGTATGAAAATGCTTAATAAAGTAAATCAAATACCTTAACCTGAAAAAGAATAAACAGAAACAAATACAGTATTGAGTAGACTAACCTGCAATTCATATGTCAAACGTATATTCTCTTCAATTATGTCTTGTCTGTATGAAAGAGCTTTTGACGCAGCATCGACAAGGTCCTGCTGTTGTTGATCAAAAGCCTAACCGCAAGAATTCCAAAACATTTGTGACATATTCCCAAACAAAAGTAGGAACATAACAAGAAGAAGAAACAGGGGGAACAAACTTCTAAGAACCCGATAAGAACATGAGTCAAAGGCCAACATACCAGGCGCATATAAGCAATGCGCTTTTCCAGAACATATTTTTCATTGCGTATTTGTGCTTCCTATTCACAATTGTCATATATTAGGCCTTCAATAAGGGGATAAAATCTAGGAAACAAGTGACTATTACTCATGCTCATCTACCTTCAAAGAATAGTCAGCAAGATGTTTCCTTAACTGCAAAATCTCTTGATCATGCTCCCGAGCCTTGAAAGCAAAAACCAATAGAAATGTAAATATGGTTCATAAAACAACACTTACACTATAAATGTGCACACATACACATATATGTATATAAAGGCCCTTAAGAGCAATATGTGAATACCTGCTTCCAAAGACCACTTGGGTTATTTACTTCAGCCATTTGCATTAGCCCATGTCCAGACAAATTAAACTGTGGATCATATTCAGGTTCCGTTTGATACCTAGGACAAACATGCAACGTTGTCTAAAACTGTATTTACCTCACCAAGACTACACTATGTTATGCAAAATACCTGCTTGGGGAAAAAGACATCGTGGATGGTGAAGAGAACTGGGAGAGACCAGCATTATCAACAGGTGCCTGTCCTCCAGGAAGTACCTTCAATGTACCATTGATCTTGCTGCTTTCAGAGTGGCTTTCCACTCGACTCCTTATGGCAGTTTCCTCACTATTAGGCTTTAAATCTTTGTGCAGAACCAGCGTGCCAGTTGGATCAACTGCAGGAGCAGTGCCCATGCTCTTACCATTATCTTCTAGACTGCCTACAGAGGGAACTGATTGATGAACTTCATAAGGACCATGAACCCGCTCATTCCATGGATCAACAGAATAAGATCTTTGGCCAATTGGTTGATCTATTCTCTGCCAAATTGCACAGCCAATACAAAAGTGTAAAGAATCAACTGACTAGGGACATGACTGTTTTATGAAGACTAAACCCCACTACGCATAGCAACATGGACTCAGTTGCAAATCACAAGAATTGCGAAATCAATGATATGCCAAATAAAAAATATAATGAAAAAAAAAATCAATTTGAAAAGTAAAGGTGGTTAATGAAGCCTAGCAGTAGTCCTGAATGAAATCTCAGTAGCAGAATGAGAAATAAGTTGCAGGACCAATTGGAAACAAGGATTTGTTTTCACGTTTTTCTATTTCTTACAAAAACTTTGAACCTAGTCATTCAAGTCCACTCTGATACTCACCAACCACTGCCCCACCCGCCAATAGAAAGAGAAAAGAAATTCCCAACCCTAGCTAACCAATGGAAAGGGGAGAACTATGCATGTATTTGGTTGAGGGGTTCAGGCAGTTGTTAGATGTTCAGTCCCCTACTGGTAGACCAAACCTGTTTGTTTTAAGTTTTAAAATTGATAGCTGTCGGAACCCCAAAGAGCTGCTCTTCATACAGCTCCAGTTTGGAGAAACTTACTTTGCAGTTGAGTGAGGGCTTAAGGGTGATTAAACCTGAAATATGCTTACTCTAGCTCTAAATAAGTATACATTTTGAGGAACTAACTCTTCTTTCTGGTAAGAAAATTAAGTCACAATAAGCACCTAAGAATTGGGAATTGGTTCAGCATACAACTGTATCAATATATATTTCTTAAAGGGATCTAGAGTTGATACAGATTCATTTTGGTAATATCTTCACAAGGAACTTATTAATTGCAGATAAAATATGCCTTCAAGTATTGTTTTAGATTTCCAAGTCATGGAAACACATTCGAAAAAGATGCTATTTTGAGCAAAAGTCTACTGAAATTATCACCCACTTATTAAATCCAACCATAAATACATTTCCAATCAAACCATAAACTTTGGATATCAAAACCACTTGCTTAAATCTAAACTAGTTCAAGTAGTAAAATTAAAATTAGTTGAATGGATGGATAAATAGAAAGTACATATTTTTCGAGTTCATGAACTTTCCGCTGTAGTTCAGTCCTTAATCGGGTATTCTCTTCTACCTGAGAAAGTGCAATGCAAATAATTTAATAAGCAAAGCTCTATACTTGATAAAGCCAAAACCTAGTACATAAACATAATAACATTACAAGACAGAGAACACTGGATCTGTTAAAACTATATTGTAGTTTCAAAACAAATAATAATAATAACCAAATCATGTAAAATCACCAAAACATACTTGTTGTCTGATAGTGGCTTCGGCAGCTTCAACAGCTTTCATAACCTGAAACAAGCTATCGTTGTTGGTGGTGGTGGTGGTAGCAGTGGTAGTCCCGTTGTTACCATTGAAATTATTAAGATTGGAAGACGAAGAAGCTGAATCATTAAGCCCTAATCCTGACATCTTATTAGCTAATTTCCCATCATGACCGTTTTCCATGATCCAAAACTCCGATCGGAAAAAAAAATTTAAAAACCACAAATTTACAACTTGTTTTGCATCAATTAGATTACCCTAAACTTAAAAGAAATCGAGACCAGAGAAGTAAAAAAATACTTCATCCAATAGAAATGAAATGGTGAGAGAATCAAATATTTGTAAAACCTAATCAAAACAGAGATTGAGAGAGATTAATCAATCAAATTTAATTCTCTCTTTAGTCTATTATGTGTGTAGGAAGGGGCGCGTGTTAAACAAGATATAAGTAAGTCTATTTTAAGAAGACGATGATTTTCTTTTCTTTTCTTTTTTTCCTTTTCCTTTTTGCTTTTCTTTGTTTGTACACTTGTGCAATATGATAGTGATTATTATGATGATTAACAATAATCACTGCACCTGCCTTTTTCTATTTATTATTTTTTTTTATTATTAAAATATTAATACTATACGTGTCAATCGATCGGATACGGACCTCAAAAACCCAACCCGGATTGATTTGATGCAAGTCGGATAGGATACGAGTAGGGCCTGTCCTATAGTCATAAAATTAAATATCGAAATTTTAGAATTGTTTTTTATAATTATTTAATTTTAATTTTTTTATAATTCTATTTTTTTTAATTTATATTTTTATATATATAATTCTACTATTTTATATAATATAGAACTAGAATTAGAATGAATAACATCTTTATTTTCTAAAGATAATTTAGTTTCTTCTAATAGAGAGTATATAGAATTAATAATATTATTTTTTGTGATAATTCATTCTTTTGTTTTTTCTTATTAAAAAAATATGAAAAAAGAAATTTTAAATTATTTTGTATTAAAATTTATATAATTATAATATTGTGTTCTAATTAAAGATGGCAATTTTGACCCGTCCCACCATTTATAAATGGCGCAGGTAGGTATTGACAAACCTGTCTTATATACCGTTTATATACTTATATTATATATATTATTTTAATACATATAAATATATATTATATTTTTAAAATTCATATATACATATATTATAATTATCATTTTTTAAGTAAAATATATATAATGACATATTTTATACATATATTTATGTAAATATATCATATATTTCTTTAAAAAAAATATGATTTTATATAAATATATTTTTTTTTCTTGAAAAATAAGTGGGTATTCAAAATCCACCACATACCTGAACCAGTGGTCATCCCTAGTTCTAATATTATCTCTTTGTTGACTATCATAATTTTCTGCAAATCAAATTATTTTTTCATTATTATAAGGTATTTAAAAAATTAATAAATTCTTTATTTATAGAAAATTCAAAAGAAATTGTATTTAATTGAGAATAATTTTCCATTTGTAATTTAGTAGGGGATAAGGATGGAGAAATTTTTTTGTTCAATTTCTTGATAGATAGGTTTAGATATAGTATGATTAAAATTGACTCTTTGTAATTGAATATTATTAGAACAAGGTGATCTTGTAATATAAGTAGAAGATCTGTTATTTTTATATACGTGTGTTTTTCTAAAAACTCATTATTTAGTGTAAATTCTATATGAATATTTCCACTATAATCTTTTATTATTATAGAAGTAGTAGTCATATTTTCTATTGGTATATGATGAGTAATTTCTTGTAATTCCCACGAAACATATTGAGAAAATTCATGCTACTTTAATATTTTAAGAATATGAATTTTTAAATGTTGAGTGTCAGCTTCAAAAACTATTGATTCTTTTTTAGTTAAAATATATGTCTAGAATGTGAATTTAAAGTAGTTGACATAACCTTATAATATACTTTATAAATAATAACAATAGATTTGGTATTATTTTAAAAATTCATATTTTTTTTTATTTAAAAGTTAAAGTTAAAGAATCTAAAATATTGGAATCATATAAAGAAATAAAAAAAGTTTAGGCAATAATTAAAATAAATAGGCCATTGACTAAGTTTGACTCATTAATAGCTAATAATAAATTAGGGTAAAGGCTAAATCCCCCTTGAGATTTTGAGAAAGTCTCAAATAACACATTGTGACAATTTTATTCATAATTCAAATACGATGTTTTAAAAAAAAATCAAATATGCTTATTTTTTGCTCAAAAGCGGTGTGTGTCTCCCACCCTAATTTTTATCAATAAAATAAGTATTAAAAATAAAAAAGAATAAGTTTTTGAAAAAAAAAATTATAAAATTATTAAATGAAGCTTCTCTTTACGTTAGCTCTAAATCTAAAATCTCCAAATCTCTTATTTTCATCATCCCTTTCTTGAAAAATCTCTAACATTCTCAAAAACCTCTTTCTCTAAATCTTTGGAGAATTCGAATTCAATATCATCACAACGTTTATGAAGCTTATAATTTCCTTGAGTTCTAAGTCTTGAATATCTTAGCAATTATGGCTCTTCTTCTCTTATTATTCCGTCTTTCTTTCCACGTTGGTAACCTCTTTGATGATCCACCACCGGCACTTATTTTTTTTCAAGTAAATCATCTTTCATTCACTTTCTCTCTCTAGAAACTCTCTGCTTGGTTTTGTGTGTGCTTTCTCTCTCTTTATTACAAGGATAGTGCTTAGTGCTTTGTTTGTTGAATTTTTCTGAAGAAAAAGTTGCTCGTATTGTCCTTCCTTAGATTCTTTTATTTGCACTCTCTCTCTCTCTTCTCCCTCTTCACAATCGCAGGAAATAAAGCAATTTATTTATTTTTTTAAAAAAAAATTGATCTACAAAAGGTAATTTAGTAATTTTATCCTTTTCTTTTATCATGAAAAAGATATTAGTAAAAACTCAATGTTTGTGCCCCTCCTACCACTTTGACTAGTGAAGAATGTATGTTTATTAATTAACGTTAATTGTTACTTTATTTATTTAATAAAAATACATCAAATTATCGATCAACATTTAATTTAGTGGTTGGATTCTCTATTATAAATGTTTTAATATTTTCTTATTATTTTATTAACTCATTGAATAATAAAATAATTTTTTATTAGCTTTCACTCGAATATGAATTGGGTGGGAAAAACGCATTGCTTTTGGGCCAAAAAAGGACATATTTGATTTTTTTTTTTAAACCATTAGGTTTAAATTATGGCCAAAAAGTATTACGAAGTGTTATTTGAGACTTTCTCAAAATCTCAAGGGATGATTTGACCTTTAACCCATAATAAATTTGAAAATTTTAAATGTTTTGCATCTCTTAAACATAGAAATATAGGAATGTCTAAACCAAGCTTAAATAAAGGTTTAATAACTACTCGAACCATACTGTAATATTTTAAATTTTTAATTATAATATTTATTAATTTTTGGGATATTTTATTTATTAAATCTAAAATTTTATTTATTTATTTATTTTATTTATTTAATAAAAAGTTATTATTATTATTATTATTATTATTATTATTATTATTATTATTATTATTATTATTATTATTATTCAGCTATGATTGGCCCATCTTGGACCAATCAGAAGCTATGTCTTTTTGTCGGTAAGAAGAGAGAGAGAGAGAGAGAGAGAAACATTGCCTCACCAAACTACTATCGTCCGGCCACCGGACCACCACACGCGTCGGACCAGAGGACAGCCAAGTCGTTGACGAGTCTGCTGGTAGAAGCTCACCGCTAGAAGTCACCAAATGCCACCACACTCACCATTCGATCAAGTCGTCGGCGAGGAGCTTTTCAAATTCGTTCCAGTTGATTCCGGCCTCCTTTCTCGATAAGGTTTGTACCACTAAACTTCTCTCTCTTCAGGCTTTCATTTGGTACCTATTTCATTTAAAATGGTTGACATTCATTTTTTACCAGAATCCAGTGAAGACCAAAGCTGCCGATACAGTTTTCCGCGTGAGTGAGGGAGAGTGACCAGCATTTCTAAACTCCTCACTTCTAGACGAGTTTGTTGACACCTATTTTGCCCCTAATAGTCGTTGATGATCATTTTTCGGTTATTTCTCCAACGATACTCCGATAAGTAATGACCAGCATCTTCGAAATGAGTTTTTAGACGCATATTTGTTATTAAATTGGATAATTCTATATGATTAAGTTGATAAGTGAATTCAGATGATTGATTATGATAAATTGAGATTGTTGAGTATAAATGATTCATTTCTATAATTATTCGCTGTCAAAGTTCCTTTTATTATGTGAATTGTGAATTATGTGTTATGAGGAAGAAGTGATGATATTATGTGATTGTTGATTTATGGAAGCCCATATGGGGCATTTGAGATTTATTTGAGTTGAGTCTGTTGTTTGTGTTTCAGGGGGATTAGATTTATTCTAAGGAAACTTTGCCAGATTTTTAGTAGATTTATCCATAGTCTTAGGATGTGTCTATCTTTTGGGTTCTTATAATTCTTGTTCTGATAGTCCTTTGATATTTTATTCTCTAAATCGTCCATGACCATCTTTTGCAGGTCCAGGTCCAGACTAGTGATCGAGTTTGAGTTTCAGCATCAGGGTTGTGAGTAATAATTTCTAATATATTTTCCTGCTTTCCATGCATCTACATTTACTATATGTATATATATGTATATAGTTATGCATTATGTATAATAATTGAGCATTCTAGCATATGTATGTGAATGTTTCATTATATCTGTGTTGCATATTACTTATGGATGTTTGATGGGATTGGAATGATATATAACCACTCAGGATTATGTTTATGATGATTATGATTTGATGAGCTATGACTGATGTATAACGGCTTAGGGGCTTGCTCATCGCCCGTTACTACTGCCAGTCGGGTCAGCACTGTGTGGCTTAGGACAGTGACAGCTAGGACCCTATGTTTTGGATCTTAAGAGATAGTATTTAGATTCAGAGAGCCAGATAGGGAGATTGGCTCCCCATATTAAGGTTTAGTGTGGTTCCTGTGAACTAATTCTCTTCCTTGAATGATTATTGTAACAACGTTTTTTAACGCCGCAACAAGAATGGTGGAAAATAAATTATAAAATAAAAAAAATAAAAATGGAGTCGCCACCTACTAATTTGTTTTAAAAGGTTCAGTTGGAAACCTTTAAGAATTGGTCTGTTAAACCAAAACTAGGGTTTGAGAGTCGCAGATACATAAGGAATGTGTTAAGCACCCTATGCATTAATTTTAAAAATATGAAATTGGCCTTGAAATATTATCCTCTTATTATTTATTTAATGCACTTATATTATTTTTCAATTTAACCAAAGATGTAAAAATCTCTTTTATTTGTTTATTTTAAAATTGAATCCTTTTTTTTAATGAATGAGGTTGAGATTAATTGAAGAAAATGAAACTATAATTTGATTTGGGCTTAATTTGAACTCATTAAGATTAATTGATTATCATGTTAATATTAACCACCACATAATAACAAAAAGGAAAAAAATAAGAGATAAAATAAAACTGAATAAAATAAACCAATTTTATTAAAATAAATAAAGAGAAAATACAAAATATAAAAATGTATTACATATAAAGATAATAATTACAAATTGCAAATAAAGGTATTATATATATATATATATATATAAAGGGAAAATATAAATTGCATAAATATAAATTCAGCAAATTACAAAAAATAGAAATAATACAAATAAATAAAAAATCTCTAAAATTGAAAGAAAACTTCAAACTTGGTCTAACATTTAATAATGTCTTCTTTTAGAAAACAAACTTGCAATCATCATTAAACACAGGTTCGGCAAGTATATGGACACAAAAACAACAAGATAAACTCCTCAAAAAGAAAATTTTATTTCTTAAAATTAATGGGTTCAGGTTCTCATTTCTTTTCAAAAAAAGAAAAAGAATCAATCAACTCTGGGTGTAAGATTAGAACTGAATAATTTAATTCAGAGCTCAAAATTACTAAATGAATTTAATTCATGACTCAAAATTATTTTGATTAACGTAAGAAATTATCAATATTAACTTACCTTAATATAAATGATTTGCAATTTTAAACCAAACTAAATTAAATTATCAATTCCAAATTACCACGCCATAAGTTAAATTAATTCTCTTAGTATTTCTATAATTATTTATTTTTTATGGGTCTAGTTATCATCATCACCAAAAACCAAGTTGTAATACCCTAACTATGTATTCGCTTTCTATATAGTGAGTATGAGTGAATTTTTCGTGACCTAAGCCAAGTGAGTTTCAAGAGTCATATAGGATTGAATTGAAAATGCAAGGATTCTATGAGACTCAAGTTCATATAGATGTCTTGACTGATTATTGTATGAGAATGAATTACAAGATGTGTATCATGTGAATATTATGATTTATGAGTTATATGTTGAGTGTTGATTGGTATTTGACTATGTTGGTAATGAAAGAAGGCCTATGGAATGAGTTACAAGTGTTTGAGAAAGTTAAAAGAGGAGTAGCGAACGCGACAGCCGCCACGAACGCTACTGCCTGGAAAATGAAGAAAGGGTGAACAGTCACGTGAACAGTAGATTTTCTGGGCTTGGTCTTCGACTTTAGTCTACGACTTCGGTCTCCGACTTTGGTCTTCGATTTTGGTCTTCAACTTTGGTCTTCAACCTTCATCTTCGACTTTCGTCTTCGACTTCGGTCTTCGACTTTGGTCTTCGACCTTCGTCTTCAACTTCGGTCTTCGACAGTAGAGATATTGACTTAAAGATTTGAATTATGCTAAGTAATGTGCCGAGTCAAAGTCGCGACTGCGATAGTGGGCACGACCCAAGACGCAACGCTTCTGCCTGATTTGGGACAATTTGGTTTAAGTGAATAGTAAACAGTACCCGTCGGGTCTATAAAAGAGCAGTAGCAACCACTTAAGAGAAAATCAGATTCTTCTTTTTTTCTCCGACCCCGATAGTTTCCAAACGCTATCAAATTCTAAATATGATTCTCTAAGGCTAAGATTAATCTTTTATACTCAAGATATCAAAGGTATACGAGATCTAAAGAGATTTCTTCTTGATTTAGGAGATCTATGGAGATGAGATTAAAGGGAAATCTTCAAGGCAAGATGAGTTACAGAACGTAATGAGTTTCATGTATGAGAATGGTGATATGAGCATTGGAAAGGAATAGCAAGAGGTGAGTAGAAAATATTCTACTATATTTGTATTTGAACTGAAAAGGCTTCTAATGCCTTCTTCATTGTACATGCTACCAAGAATGTAATTTCTTGTATTATGAGATAATTCATATCGTTCATGAATTATATTGGTCATACCATTTATTCATGTGAAGCTTTTGTATTTGCTTCAGAATTCTTGGGCTATATGCCATCATGAGAACAATGTGTCCATTTGACACTTGTTATATGTTA
>CATKHJ010033719.1:0-12966 GCA_949750685.1 Vernicia montana | reverse complement strand
TTCTTGTCAACTATTTCAAGTTTTTTATTTCTTCAATTTTTTATTTTATGCAATTGATTTCTCTTGTCAGCAAGCAAATATGTGAACAGTAAAGCAACCTCCAATTCCACATTGACCTTTTAAGTAGTGGTGGCTAAGGTGCATGATAAATGGTACGATCCATTTAGTTTTTTTTAAGTGCAGATCATTATAGGAGTCTCCAAAACTGTGTATTCAAATCTGTGGGTGATAATGCTGGGAAGTGCATTGCTTTTGCCACTTGAGAGTTTTTATTAAAAAGGTTTTTCCATGGAGCATCTCTGGATTATACATCCAGACTATTGTTGCTACAATATTTGAGGCACAGCCCTGTTAATCAGGTTGTTGCCATGGAGAAGCATGTCAGTGTCCCCTTGACATTTTTAACAAAAATTCACACACACAAACAAACAGAAGGGGGGAATAATAAAAGAGAACTTCAAGTTCTTTGACTTAAGGTTTACTGAATAATGATTTTTATCCTTAGATAAGAAACAGGTTAACTGAGATCAGGGGCGGAACTACCTTAAGGGGTGAGTGGGTCATGGCCCCATCAAAAGTTTCTAAAATTAAAATTTTACCTAACAATTTTGGAAAAATTTGTGAATAAGTTGATGATGGCCCCCCCAATTTGAATACATTTAGTTATAGTCCCATACATTTTAATTAACTTTCATTATCTTTCCTTTGCCATGTTCTAAAATTAAAAATTTAGCTTCACATTTAAGATAATTTGAGAAAAAATTATTAATGATCCCTTCAAATTTCAATACATTTCTATGTTATCTCTTACTTTTTAATTGATTTTCATTTGTATCATTATAACATTTTAAATTTGGCCCCTCCAAATATAAAATCCTAGTTCCGCCCCTAACTGAGATTTGCTGGTTGAAGGACATATTCTTGTTCTAAGAAATCATTTTATCAAATACTTTAGGCAATTTTTATGTTGTTGCCTTATAATCAACTAATCAAGCTTTTGCAAAGAAGCTTTGGTTCAGGTATGATGTTAAATTTATTGGTTAGATTTATGGTTGAAACCTAGGTAAACATGGTAACAGAGACGGGAAACTTCCAGGTTTGATTTTGCAAGGAAAATACATCAGTGTCATGGTTGATAAATTTTTGTTTTAATTGATAAAATGACTGGTTCCTTCTTTAACATTATAGCCATGTCAGAGTTCTTGATCGAGTATTTGTCAGTATTCAATCAAATGCATTTTCTGGATTTACTGATGGTTTTGAATTTTGAGTACTACGCTTGTTCTGATTTTTATTTATTTATTTATTTTTCTTTGAAGAAACCCTTTCTCTGATTTTGAATAAGCAAAAAAAAGAGAATAGTGTTTACTTCCTTGCTCGTAAGAGTGAGGCTGTCACCATTCATCTGGCAATTAAATGTTATATGAATACAGGTTATATATCGTGTTTGAGTATTATGTTGCAGGCAAAGCCTGATCCAAATCTTTGTGGAGCAAAGCGGAAGGCGGCAACACCGCCTGCAGGAGGTGCCAGGGAGCTTCCTTTTACTGGTTTAAACAAGAAACCCAAGGAAGAGTGGAGTTGTGCCCTGTGTCAGGTTAGTGCTACAAGTGAAAGAGGTTTGAAAGAACACCTTCAAGGCAAGAAGCACAAGGCTAAAGAAGCAAGATTGAGAGCAATTAAGATGGCCAAAAAACCCAGTATTTTGCCATTGCCAAAGGACACTACAAAGCAAGCCAAGCTTACTAGCAGTACTGGAGGCTCAGAACTAGAGGCAGAAGTTGAAGGGACACTTCAAGTTGAGAACAGTAATGATACAGATAAGAAAATAGGGAGTAAAGAAGATGCAGGGAATGGAAATGATAAGATGTCAAGGCAGAAAAATGACCGTACAAAAAAATTGAGGAAAAATGGGACAGAAAAATTGCAGAAAGAGGAGAAGACAGCAGAATTTAGGAAGAAAAAATTTAAGTTCTGGTGTGAAATGTGTCAGATTGGTGCTTACAGTGCCATGGCGATGGAGGATCATAAAAAGGGGAAGAAGCATGCAGCTCGGCTGCAGGAACTTCATCGAAATGGTGAAAGCGACATCACAATGGCATCATCTAAAGCTGGTAAGAAGGCGAAGGATGCAGAAGCTGGAGCTGAAAATGCAAATGAGAAGATGACTGAAACTGTTGTAAATAAAGATAAAACAACAGAACCTGTTGCAGATAGTGAGAAAATAACAGAATATGTCTTTGAAGATGCAGTTTGATCTAAGGTCAATCTTCAATGGCAAACTAAAGAGCAAAAATGAACCACCGTGGTGCCTGTTGAAGGTATCTACTATTGCCATGGAGTTTAAGGTTACCATTTTAGCTGTTTGTATGTTAAGTGACCTTAAATTTAAACCCTTGTATGTTATTATCTTAGAAATGGCCCCAGAAGCAATTGACTCATAAAGCCACAGAAATTGGATGGATTTGATAAAAATTTATTATCATGCCCCTTTGTAGGTTGGATTGGAACACTCTCTTGACAGGGTCTTTAAAATGAGTGGCATACCCCATGACCATGGATTCGTTTTCACAGCAGAAACTTAGCTTTGAATGGTTGGTCCTCAAAGATACAAAGATCCTGGAGGTAATTCGTATCAAGCGCTTGCTTAAACCATGTATATTCTTTAGATTTGCTTGAGTTTATACCAGACCACCAAGATCTATGGCCAGAATTCTAGGTTTCTATGCCTCATAGGTATGGTTTCTCTCTTGAATTGCTATTTCCACTTTCATGTGACCTACCTTTCAGCTTCAGATAAGATCAGAGCCTTTGAATCCATAATCAAATTGTTCATGCTCTATCAAGAGAGCTAGACCTAAACCAACGATCCTTTAGTTATATAGAAATCAAAATTATGAGATAAGTTTGAATTTCAATTAAATCCAAGAGTTGAGACCCAAAAAAATGAAAAAGAAAAACGTAAAGTAGAGACCCATGACCCAACTACCATATAAGAGGGGCTTCAGGACAAGGACAAGTTCAATGGCCATTGTTTTTCCACCGAAAGCAACCATATTAACAAACGTCAACGATTCCAATCAATGACGCTTCTTTCCCTTCTAGAGAAGGAATTGCCAAGCATCATACATGACTTGTGGAATTGGTGTTAAGTCTTTCCCTCACACAACTCCCCACATCAGACAAAAGAGTAGGGTCCAAACATCTCCCTTCGGAACGCAAGTATATAAAAAGGTGAAAGCGGAGAGTCTAGTCTTGTCCGCTTAAATACAAAAATCAACCTCACTATTCAGGCCGGCCTGAAGGTGCATAATGATAGAACAATAATTCCCCTTCAATTTGTTCACCTAAAATCAATAAAACCAAGATGCACAACAAAAAAATTTGAAACCTAACATCAACTATTCAAAAATTAACTCATCGGGTGACTCCAAATCAGATCTCCTAAATAACTCCGAACTAACCGAATACATTTAGAAAAGTTCATCAGAAATATAATATAACACAAATTTGGTACCTGAGCATCAATTCATCCATCCATTTTCATCTATGATATATTAAACTATTTTTCTTTCCCTCACAAGTAGGAGGAAAATGAAAATGCGAGTTATCCATAACAAATGTGCCGATTGATAACATCATTTAACACTTAAAATTAAAATTTTCAACACTTAATCGTTTTAAATTATTTAATAACGCACTTAAAATGATAAATTAAAATTTTTAACTTAAAATTTATACTGAATACAATAAGTGATTAAATTTTTAAATAATTTTATATTTTAAAAATTATATCACTTATATTATTCAGTATTTAAATTCAACACTTAAATTTTCAGCATTTAATTTTTAATTTTTCCAAACGCCACCAAAGACAAAGCAAGGTAACTTTTCCAACCTCACTAATAAATATATGACTTTCAATTGCACATGAAATAAAGAAAGAACTCAAACTCTCAAAGCCACCTGATCTTGCCATGAAATCTTCCTCTTTCCTGCCCTACTCGGTCCATTTCCAATAGTCCTACATACTGATAACTTCATATCACTGTGTTGCTCATCATTTCCGTCTCTCATTAAACGTATCTTTGGTTCCTCTATTCTCATCACCTCTCCGTTAGCCTGTAATTCTTCCTCCTCTCTCTGCAACAAATTTCAGTAATAACATTAGTTCATCACAAATGATGATGCCTGAATTCATAGCTCATGTCATTAATAAGAGTTACTATTTGATTACCGAAATCTGGTTCAAATCAAAGATTGGAGTATTGTTTCTAACGGCAGCTTCTTTTCCACTGTAAATCCTTTCCTTTTGATTCAAGTCTGGAATTGTTACTGAATTACGCAATGCAGACTCCTTTATGATGTAGGTCTTCTGCTTCTGGCTCAAGTCAAATTTTGGAGCAGGGATTTGCAAAGTGGCTTCTCTTTCACTATAAATCTTTCCCTTTCTGTTTAAATCAAATCGTGGAGCTGGGCATTGCACAGCTGCATTATTCCCAGTGTAATTCCTTTCTTTTCTCACAGCTCTACTTCGGTTTACTAAGCTCTGCTGTTGTGCATATTTTGGCTCAGGAGCAGGATTACGAGACTGATTTTCCATCAAGTGCTTGTATCGTTGCCTCAGAAATCTACAATTCAAAAAACAACCTTTGAGTGATATTCAATTCCAACTACAATGAAAATCCACAAAATATTGGAGGTCATAATATTATATCCAAATTTACTCATTTGAATTTTCATAAACAAAATTCTAATCCAATTTACTTATTTAAACAAGTGTACCTAACTTCAGTCGATAGGGTCAATTTTTTCTGTTTCATCATCTGCAATTTCTTTTTCTGGGCTTCTGCTTCCTGAGAAATGCAAAATAGTATAAGTCCATCTATCACTAACTGAAGCTATTGAATTTGAAACCTTAGATGAACCATAAACCAATTAAAAATCTTACAAATACTCGTTGTACCCAAAAAAGAAAAGCACAACACAAAAACAGTTAAAACCATTAAATGAACATCTCACTGTTACAACATGGGTCCAAAAGATTTTTCTGTCAAGCTGTAAGAAAAGCTAAGAACCCAAAGAACAGGATTTTCAAGCTACAAACAGGAGATAAATGAGTAAATGCAAGTTCTTATAAACAACATCAATCAACAGTAATTTGTATGAAAGTGAATACACTTGAAAACAAATAAAATCAAAGAGATCAAAAACTAAAATTCATAAATTAAACCCATGAAAAGTAACTAAATCACAAGACAACTACTACCAGGCAAGACCAAAAGGATTTTCTATGAAATTCCTAAGGCAGGGAACTCAAATGGAACATTTCCAACCATCCAAACCCAAACATGCAGACTGCAGAGTATAAGGGTGAAAGCAAGTTTTCAATAAACCTAATCAATCAACATGTATTAATATGAACACAAACAAATAGTAATAAATTCATAGATCAAAAACATAATTTTTAGATAAACCCATGAAAAGTTACTTAATAACAAGACAATTGATCTGTTTGGATGTTTAGTAAAGACATGAAACATCAAGAATACACAAATATCCCCAAAAAAAAAAACCCAAATACACAGATATTTAGCTAGTTGATTTGTTCTCATAAAACTTAAGAAATTAAAGGTTTCATTTTTTTTTTCCTTCCCCCCTTTCTGTCCAGTTCTTCCCTACAACCAAACAAAGGACACCACTTTTTAAGGCAAGAAGATGTAAACAATTTTTTTTTTATAAAAAAAAAAAAAAAAAAGAAAGCAAAATCAACCACCAAAGAATTAAATTTTCTCCCCTTAATTTTTTATTTGTCCCACAAACCAATCAAGCATGGGAAATCGCAAATACAGAAAAAAAACTAAGAATCTATGAACAAAACCCACAAAAGCAAATCAAACAAAATACCAGATCTGATAAAAAAAGATCCCATAGAAAGAAACCACAAATCCATGGAAACCCAAAACAAGATATTACCTTGTATAAGTCTTCATAGTCCTGCAGGAGACTCTGGTGCTTGAGACTGGTCCTTGGATCCTCATATAAAGTTGCATATGGAGAAGCAGAAGACTCCATAGCAGCAGCAGCCACCCCTTTCATCCTCTTCATGATCAGATCGAATCAAATATAAATAAAAACTACCCACAAGGCAAAAATAGAAACCAAGATGGAGAAGAGAAATAGAGATATAGGGAGAGAGATAGAGAAATGAAGAAAGTTGAATGAGAAAGAAGAAAGAGAAAGAGATGGGCAAGAAATAATAAAAGGGTAGGAAAGAAGAGGGTAGAGAGAGACAGAGAGAGAGAAACAAGAAAGAGAGAGATGGGAAGGTTCTCGCTTTCCTGTTTTCTCTGTGAAACTCTGACCAAGACAAAGAAAACCCAAAGAAGCCCACATAATTCGGTGAAAAAAATGTTTCTTTTGAAAGTTGAGACAGTGATGAAGATGGGATTTTTTGGGGGGTTGCAGAAGGGTATTTCTGGCATATACTTGGAAATTTTAATTTGTTGTGGGAGAGTGAAAGAGAGAAGTTTTTTTGTGAGGTGGGTTTGGTTGGAGGACAACAATTGAAGACATCTACTATCTCTTCTCTCTTCTTTTCTTTTTTGTTTTTCTTCTAACATAAATTTTGGTCCAGCTGGGCCATTGAAGAGAGAGAG
Organism: Vernicia montana; assembly: GCA_949750685.1. Lineage (NCBI taxonomy): Eukaryota > Viridiplantae > Streptophyta > Magnoliopsida > Malpighiales > Euphorbiaceae > Vernicia > Vernicia montana. The sequence continues at coordinate 6,307 of CATKHJ010033719.1, read as the reverse complement.
AGAGAGAGTTGGGTGGTGTGGACTCTTCATTGTTTTTGAAACATGAGAGGGTGCGTGGAGTTTCCATGTTTTCTTCTTTCTTTCTTTCTTTTGTTATTTGTTATTTGGTGTGTTTTTTAGGCTCTGTATATGTGTAGAGAGAGAAAGAGAGAGAAGAAATGTGCCCTTTCTAGTGAGAGAAAGTGAGGGTAAGAATGATCAATGAAAAAAATGGGTTATGGATGTGAGTGTGGGTGGGGGGCTGAAAAAGCAAAGCAAATAGATAAATGGGATGATGCTGTTTTCTGATGTGTTGTTGTTGTTGTTGCAGTTGTTGCTAGTACCTTATTTTTGGGCTTTGAATTGTGGTGAAGTGATGCTCTCTCTATTCTATCAATGAGAGAGAAACAGAGAGATAATGGATTGCTTTTCATTTTCTACATTATTATACACCTGGTCTATTCTTTTGCATTTACTCTTATACCCTCTAGGTTTCTTTGCAATCAAGAATTCTCTATTTTCTCTCTCTCTCTCCTTTCCTGTCTTTCTTTCCCACTTAGCCTACCAGAATCTGGCTGTTAAAAAAGTAAGAATAATAAAAACCCAATTTTTGGCTTATAGACAAACAAATTTTGCAATAGCCAATCTTTTTTTTTTTAATGAATCTTGAAGCCATTCATATTGAATAGTTTGAGTTCCCTTCTCATAGCTATCAAATTTTAACTTTTGTGGGGGCAAAATGGTAAAATTCTCTAAAACCCATTATTTTATTTCTATTGTAGATCTTTCTTCTTCTTTTTTTTTTTTTTTGGCCGAAATATTTCTATTGTAGATCTCATCCACACCTACCTTATGGACTAATGTCTTACCTTACCTGTCTTAGCCACCGCAATTGACAAAAAAAAAAAAAAATCATTTCATGGCCTTGTAAATGCTGATAAGCTATAGAAACCCTGGCCAATACAAAGAAACAAGCTGAAATATGCTACCCAATAATAAATTGCCTAATTACACAAGTTCATTACTTAATTTATATCAACTAATTACAATTATTAATGGCAATTAACACAATTATCCACGTCATAGCTCATATACAGAGAACTTTAAAGCAAAAAAAAAAAAGAAAGGAAAATGGTTTCTGGTTCTCTCTTGAAATTGAGTTGCCTTCTGTTACAATTTTGTCGGTAACCAGGCCCTTATGTACTCTCTTTATAAGTATAATATTCTCTTTGGAAATTGATTTGTACAGGGAAGGGCAGTGATAGAGATTTTTGGATTTATTATCCATTTAGAGAGAGAAAAAAAATAAATTGAGAATAGGTGTGTTGCTCTCTCTCTTTGCCTAATCTATTGGTTTCTCTTTCCCATTTTCCCAATTAAACTAGTTCTATAGTAGCATAATAGATAGCATTGATGTGGGAAGTTGCGTGACATAGACACATGAGGGTGATATATTTCACTTTTAATTTTATATATATATATATATATATATATATGAGAGAGAGATAAATATATAGAAGTTTCTCTCTTTTATATGAAAAAAATTTGGTTGAAATTATTATTTAGTTAAAAATTACAAAATTTTGTGACAATTTTATATTTTTCTTTAAAAGTACAAAATTAAATTATTGTTAATGCTCACCAAAAAAATAAATAAATAAATAAATAGTTGGACTCAATCCCTTGATTGGACATGAATTTGAAGCAAGTCCACGTAAATAAATTCAATATCTTAACAGTGGGCCCAAATGTATATAATGAGCATGGTTGTAAAAATCAGTCACCAGGTTGGTTTGGTTTATGACCTAGACCCGGAGATGGTAGAATTGGGGAAAACCCAGCGAACCGGTTGACCTGGCCCGAGTTAGTCGATTCGACAGAAGAAAATTTTTTTTTTTTTGGCCAAATTTTAAAAAAATCGCCTCTAAAGAAAACAAAAATTGCAAAACCAAGCTGGCATGTGCTAACCCATTTCGGCCTGGCATTCGTGTATGCAAGTCGCCTGCTCACACGTTGAACTTAAGTTCGAACTGTGGATTTACACCCCTAATGCTCGCGCACGAGAGAGAGCCTCTTTAGTTACTTTTTTAGCATTGAAATGAGGAATCTTTCAATATATATCACATTCCAACTTTGCATTTTTTCAATATGGGATAACTCACTTTTCTTAACATAGAGTTTACTTTAAACTTTAAATTATCATTCACCAATTTACTATTTTGAGCACATGAATATTCAAATTCATATTTCTTACGTAAGAGAATACAAATTTAAGTATACCTCTCACTACCGAGTAGTGGGATCCACCCGAATTTGGGTTTCAAAATGATTATTTATTAAGTTAATTTACTATAATTTCTTCTAAGTATTGGTCTCAAATTTATATTTATTCTAAATAATGTTCATTAATTACTAAGGTAACGTTAGTTAATTTTAACTATATGTATATTATATTTATTTTTAACATATAAATAATAAATATATGATATTATTTAAAATTTCGATTCGATCCCGGTTGAACCTCCGACCCGTGACTCTCTGTGTTCACTTGTTCTAAGATCGGGCGGGATTTGAAAACAGTGATAATGAGCTCAATTCGGTTATAATTTCTAACCTAATTAGAAAGTCTGTAAGTAATTAAGATTTCTAATTGTAATTACTAAAATACCCATGTAATTCCCCTACCTGAAGTTATGTAAAATCATTATGTACATTTCATTACTCACTTCAATGAACAATCAATTTTGCCCTAAATTTGTATAATCACCCCTTTGAATTGACAGTTCCTTACAATTTAAATATTTAAACATTGATAATGAGTGTTTGGCCTTGAGCAAACCATCAACGTTCAAGAAGAAGGCAATAAAGCTCAACTAGAAGAACATAACTAAAGAATACTCATTCAACTTGAATAAGGTCGATGAGATATTTGATTGCTTACTTAAGGACAATCAAATTACTCTGTCGGCTGGGCATATAATTCCTCCAATAAAAGAGCGAGCTAAAAAGGATTATTGCAACTGGCACAATTCCTTCAGGCACCACACCAACAACTACATAGTCTTTAGGAATGTTATTTAAAAGACAATCCAAGAAGGAAGACTTGCATACACCATTGGTAGAGACAAATCCATACCCCAAGGCCTTGGGTAATATGAACAAGATCAACACTACTGGCATCAAGTGACCTACAGCCGAACTATCACATCCCGCCTTTTGAGATGTAATGGTCCTAAGGTAGAGGAAGTCATAAGGTCACCTAAACCCGTAGAACCCTTAATACGCTACTCTTACTAACACATGGCAATCACATACCCAAGATCGTAGCCAAAACCCAAAGACAACCCTATCATGCATATTATCCATATTACATGCATAATTAGTCTTTAATCATATGTGACCGATAATTGATTTTAATACTCATATTGCATAATTGATTAATACCTCATGAATTATGGTCATCATACTTAAGGGATTACAGACCAATTATAATATTCAACAGTCATCCAAATAAATACTACTAAAATCATGACTCGTAGAGCTCTAATGAAAGTACGCATATTACAAGTGTGAACTCTCAATTTTGTATCCTTAAGATGCTGTTGCAACTTGACACCTGCTAAATTTCGTACGCTACGCAAAGCCGGTACGGCGGTCCCGCTAGCCGGTTAGCGGGCAAGGGTCAAGGGGGTAGCGCCCCCTCAAAAAAATAGATTTTCATGCATAATATTACAAGGAGACTGGCACTTTTTCGACCCCGACCAGACTTTCTGTACCAGACAGTACCTTTCCAAAAATGACCCAATCTCTCACGAAACTGACTGTCAAAATGTCCGATAATTAATTTCGGATCCAACGCCACTGATCGAAAATTTTTCAGACTTCAAAATACCCAAGAAACTGACTTGGAACCTTCAAAAAATGACCCGAAGAGGCCCCGAAAGCCGAACCTAAACCCAGAGCCACGCGGCATCCGCATGTACCCTGTGCGGCTCCGCGTATCATCCACGCGGCGTCCGCGTATCATCCACGCATGTACCCTGTGCGGCTCCGCGTATCATCCACGCGGCGTCCGCGTGTACCCCCTGCGAGGCCGCATGTCACCCATGCGGCGTCCACATGGCAGACACACAGAGCTACGCAGAGATACGCGGCGTCCGCGTGGCATCCATGCGAAGCCGCGCAGAGCCGCACGCGCGTCCGCAGCCCTATTTTGCGGCTCCGTCACTTTTTGTGCAATTCTGAAAATACCCCTCATTTTTCTACTTTTTTGTACCATTTTTTGGTCTTTCTCCCCCCCACCCCCCAATTTTCCCTATAAATAGCCTACTTCACTTCACTTCAAAACACACTAAAAAAGCCTTTGTTGAGTTTTCCAATTACTTTCTCTCTCTCTCTAATTAGTTTTACTCTCTCTAATTAATTAATTAGTTAATTAAAAATTAATTTTAATTAACTAATTAATCTTTTTTTTTAATTTCCACCAACTCTCAATTAATTAATTAATTAAAAATTAATTTTAATTAATTAATTAATCCTTTTTTTTTTAAATTTTCACTCAAGTGGTTAATTAATTCTTTTAATTAATTAAAGTTTGAGTAATCAAATCCCTTTTTCAAAATCATCATATTTTTCGAAACGGAACTCCGTTCTGGTAAAATCACTCACCCTCCACAAATCAAAAAGAAGGTATAATCTCTTACCCTCAATCAAACCAAACCAATCAAATTTGACCGATTTTTAAACCCCCTTCCACCTCATAGTGGAACAAACTACGCGTGTTTTGATCCCCATTCAATGGGGTACGTAAGCAAGTTTGGAATCTAAATCCAAATTTCAAATTCAAATCCCAACCAATCCCCTCCCCCATTCATTTTCATGTAAATTTATGCTTTTCCATGTAAATTGTAATTAATTTAGTTAATCATTTTTGGAGTAAATGAGTGATTTTGTGATTTTTCTAATACCCATAAGAGTTAGAGGAAATACTCTCCTTTACTTGTGGATGTTTAAACACTCGCTCTTTAAATACTTGCTCTTTATTTTTTTATCTATCTCATAATTATGCCATATTCATGCATTATGAATTGTCATCAATATCCGTAATCCATGAAATCATTTCTCAAAAAGTCAAATCAGATTTAAATGCCAAATCGAGATTATTCAAAACCAAAAACCTAGTTCCCGAGTCCAAACTTGGTTCGAAAATTAGTGATTTTATCATTGGGTAAATTAATCAAAAGATTAATAAATTGGAGTCAAATTGAGTTTTTTCTTTAATTTTTCCATTTAAAATAAATTAGGGTGGCGACTCCCGAATCCTTTTCAAAAATCAAAAATCAATTTTTTGAGGCGATAGCCGCTTCCAATCGTGAGTACCAAAACCCGTTCCTTAACCTCCCTTAAAAATCACTCTCGTCTTTCCTTAAGGCATTTCTCCAAGCGAGGGGAGGGGCATTCGGGTGAGGCCTCACAATTGTCGACTTCGTTGGGGACTAGTTGCCACCATTTTCAATAAAAGGAAAGCAAAAATAAGAGGATTACTATTTGGTTAGGAATTTTTCCAAGATAATCTCCTTTTGGCATTTAAATTTAATTCGACTTCCATGCATCACTTTGCATAATAAAGGCTCCTTGCCTAGCTCTAGATTTAGGAAAACTTTTGGATGGCGAGTAGCATTGGCTTGACAACTCTCTTTGAGTATGTTGGGAGATAGCGAAAGTATTCCACCCCGCGACAAATCCCCGATCATTTCGATGGTGTAACGAGCAATCCATACTGTTGGACCCACGCGAGTCTCTTTGACTCACATGTAGTTAGGTATATCGATGCTCTAGTGGGACAGGGACCCTAAACCAAGCCACCCTTCACCCTTGTGCATATAGTTGCCTTAGCCTTTGACCTTAGTTTTCATAAACCATAATAATCAAGACCTTGTGCATGTAAACCATGAAACCTTTTTCGGCATGCATCACGACATAACCATGCATACAAGCATCGAGTCTAGGTTATGCCTTGAACCAAGTCTTATCACCCTGTAAATCAAAATCGGCGATCCGTCACCCAAAAAAAAAAACACTCAACCAATAAAATCGGTGAAAGGAATCCTTTCCTGATATACCATTGCATTTGCATATCCTTTTTCCAGTGTAAATTCTTACCCTCCCTTTTCCTTTTCTTTTTTAAGGTACCGATGGCCAACCCAATCAACATGGATACCATGAACGCCCTCCTCACCAACCTCCTCAAAAAGCAAGAGGAGAATTTTCAAGCCAACCTCAACTTTGCCCTCAGTACTCAACAAGCCAATTTCAGCAAGGCTTTAGC
>CATKHJ010033678.1:0-13541 GCA_949750685.1 Vernicia montana | reverse complement strand
AATAGGAAATAAATAAAACAAAGCAATTGAAAGTTGAACAAAAAACAGCCCATTATTTCTTTCTAATTCTATCAAGTGAATTTATAAACAATATGATCAACTAAACTATCTTCAATTCATTAACAAATTTGTCATAAACGGGTTGTACATGAAGACATGAAGACATGAACAAATGAACTCTAATTTCAAAATCTTCATCTTTAGAAATATAAACATAATAATTTTATAATTTTAAATATTATCTTTAAAAAAAATAATATGTTAAATAAGATCATAATTAAATCAGTCTTTCAATGACTTATAAATAATTTATTTAATTCTTCAGAAATGTAAGATATCAGTTCTTTAACAAATTAGAATATTAGTTCCTTAGAGATTTAGGATATTTAGTTCTTCAAGAACTTAAGGTACTAATTTTTCAGGAATTTATATTTTATTTATTTATTTAATTAGTTTTTTAAGAATTGTAAATAATACTAGTTCTTTAGAAATTGTGTTAATTTATTTAATTATGCAGGAATTTAAAATATAAATTTTTCAGGAACTATATTTAATTAATTAAAATTAAATAGCATCAAATAATAATATATCCATAAAAAATGATAATAAAATTATTATTATAATAACTATTCATCATAAAAAAAAACCTGATACAAAGACTTCTACTTGGAGAAAAGAAAAATAATAAATAGTGAAAATTAAGAAATTATCGGATTTAACAAGTATCAAAACTCAAGAACTAACAAATTAAATCAAATTAAGGAATTTAACCTTCTTGTATTACGGCCGGAACATGCATGTCCTCACAAATTAATTAAATATTTATGCGATATACATACAATGCCAAATTAATATATTCGGCTAAGTCTAAAACTTTACAAATTATATAATTCTCTATTATATGGATTTTAATTTATGTATGACCACTCTGAATACTGCACAAGATATACATGTATAAATTGAGATCATATAAATTGCAATAAATTAATTGACTTACAATGATTTTGATGCTCTTACATAAACAAACCTGATTAATTAATATCGTATTGATAACGTGTTGTAAATCGACTTATTAACATAGCAAATCGAATATAATAATAAGAACAATAAAGTAATAAAGTAAAGAGAATAGAAGAGAGAAAGAGAGAAAATATAGAGAGAAAAAGAGTTTAAAACTCTTATTATTATATTAACTCTAGTTTTGGTATATACAATATTACTGAAATAACATTATACTATAATCTCTCTTAAATACATACTCAATAATGTTTAAGTAATATTCATATATAATAATTTATTTATAACATTTTTGTATTATTTTTTATTTTTTTTTTAAAAATAAATTGTTTTTAATAAACATGGTTTGAAGAAACACTAGAAACTCCAGTTCTTAAAAATCATAACTTTCTGAACTCTATAGAATTCAAAAGTAATTTATTAAAAATAGTTTAAACTTAATATCAAACACACATTAAAACCTTACATGTTCAACATTTCAAAATACTATCAGTAGGAGCAAGCTGGGAAAGAAAATACATTAATGTTGCAATTGTATAGGTATAGCTCGCAAGGGTTGTGCCTTTTGTAAAGTGAGGCCAAACCTATCTTCCATGTCCATACTCTCTGGTGTAACTCCATCTTCAAGTTTCCAATCAAAAGAATGAACAAGTGACCCCAACATTAAAGGCAACATTCTTACCGCCAATGGCAACCCAGGGCAAATTCTTCGTCCAGCACCAAATGGAAGTAACTCAAAATTTTGTCCTCGAGCATCAATATCTGAAGCCAAGAATCTTTCTGGCATAAACAAATCCGGATTCTCCCATAGACTTGGGTCTCTACCTATGGCCCATACATTCACAAACACTTGAGCATCTTTAGGAATTGCAAAGCCACACATTTCAACATCTACTCCTGATTGTCGGGGAATTAGAAATGGAACTACTGGATGCAATCTGAAGGTTTCTTTAATGATTGCTTGCAAAAAAGGCAACTGGGCAATGTCAGACTCTTGTAGAGAATTGCCTTTGCCAATAGTTTGCTCAAGCTCTTCTCGGGCTTTTGATAATGTTTTGGGATTGCGAAGTAGCTCGGTCATTGCCCATTCCAATGTACTTGAAGTTGTATCAGTCCCAGCAGCAAATAGATCCTATTCACACATGATTTGAATACAAAAAGATATAATTCCACAATCATGGACACAGACTCAGTATCATTTAACAAAGATTCTATAACAAGTTAAACAATAATGATTAGTGAAATTAAAACAATAATTTAAAAAATTTAACATAATTAAGAATCCAAGTGAAGTGAAAGGGAGAATCGAATACTAACCAAGAACAAATGTTTGATCCAATTTCTATCCAACCCTTCATTGTTGTGTTCATCATTGAGGGTGAGAAGAGTATCAAGCATATCATTTGTTGGGATATAGCCTTGCTCTTTTCTTAACAGCAATCGTTCATCGATTATATGATCAAAAAGATCAAGTTGCTTCCCGAAAATAATAGTCATGCGATTCTTTATACCTTGTGGATCAATCTTTCTGAGAAGAGGAAAATAATCAGCAATGTTTGGTTTTCCTGCTTCATCAGAAATACAGCTCACAAGTTCCTTAAACTTTCTTCCAAGATCTGAACTTGAATCGAACAAATCTAAAGAAAAAATATTAGTAGACAACAGATTAAGTGTAGCTTTAAAAGCTACTTGTCCAATATTTACAGCAGTACCAAGATTACAACTTTCTTGAACATCATCAAGAAGTTGTTGAATTTTCTTGCGGCGGAGATTTTGATTAGCATCAAGTTTCTGAGTTGTAAAAAAGTAAGAATTGCAAATTTTTCTAAGATTTCTCCATGGAGCTCCGACAGGTAACCAAGCGATTGAGACTTGATGGTGCCCACATGCTTGGATTGATTGACCCACCATTCTGTTGGAGAAATTGAGGTCAAATGTTTGGAGAACTTGTTTAGCTAAAGTTGGAGAAGAAATTACTACTGTAGTTGTTCTGCCTAATTTTAGAGTCATCAATGGGCCATGAATCTTGGCAAATTTGGCTAAGGACTTGTGGGGATTGTCACCAAGTTCAAAAAGGTTGCCAAAAATTGGTAATGGCTTTGGACCTGGTGGAAGCTTAAGCTTATTGGCTCGTCTTGTTTTTGAAATCAAAATTAGAGCTTGAACAAAGGCTAAGGTTAATAGAAGAGTTATTGCAAAACCCATCAGCAATTCCATTAATTATTACTTTGTTAATTAATGAAATTAGCTAGCTTGGAATTCTCCTAATTAACACAACCCACTTATATAGATACTCTACCAACACATGCAGCCCCGGATGGTCCTTGAGGCAGGTGAGGCGGCTGCCTCAAGCCCCAAAAGGAGGGTTCTACTTTTCAAAAGAACAGAGATGTTTCTTTTTTTATAATTAATTAATTAAAGAATAAGGGTTTCACCTTTAAAAGAATAGTTTTGTTTCTTAAAAAAAAAAAATAATAAGCCAATTAAAATTTTCTTCCCTATCTCAAAAAAAAAAAAAAAAAAAAAAAATCTCTATAAAAAAAAATAATTCTTTAATAATTTTTTCATACGAGTTCAATTTTTTATTTGATTGACTCTTTCTACTCTCTATTTTTTATTGTTCTCATCAACACTAGTACTTCTTTTAATATAGTATTATACATTTCAAAAATATATTTTAATTATTGAGTATTTGAATTCAAGTATCATCTTATCTTATTTTTTTTTAGTTTATATTTATATTCAATTTGAAATTGAGTTTATTGATTATTTAATTGATCATTGATCAAATATAGAAAAGTAAAATTTTTTCTTGTTATTGGTATTTGTTAATTTTTGTTGTTGTTATTTTTACTTTGTTTAAATATTTTTTAGTAAAAATCATGTCTAATAGAAAATTTGAAAGTGAATATTAAAAACTAAAGAAAAATAAAAAAAATTGAAATGTTAATCAAATCTCAACATAGAGCACTTGATAAATTTGTCATTAACAATAAAAAAGATGGTACATCAAATTTATATAAATGAATTAGTTATATTATTTATTAAAAGTAGTATACTAGAACATTTTAAATATAAAACTTTAATAAGTAGTTTTGCAGCTGAGAAAGTAAGAAAAATAAAATAAATTTTTATAAATTTGTTAGGAATTACAATTTTTTTTTCTTTGGGCCTCCTCCAAAGTCTTGCTTTACTTGATCCGGCCTTGAACACATGCATGCCCCAACCAAAAATTTATCATATCAGTTTAATTCACTGTTAATTTTACAAAAAGATTAAAAATTTGGCATTAAATCCAGAAATTAAGCACGCATAAGGGGTACAATGTCAACACTAAATAAATTCAGTATTGACCATTGAGATATTGATAATAAAAAGAATTACATATTCTAGTTTCCGCATTATATTTTATGAGCTTGTTTGGGATTATAGTTTGAGACTAAATTTTTTTTTTTGATTTCATTGATTTATATTTTTTAATTTTTTTGAAACTATTTTTTTCAAATATGTTTTTTTGAAAAAACATATATTCACCTGCTTTTTTCAAACAACAATTTTTAAAATTCAAAAAATTCATTTTTCTTTTTTTGAAAAACTCAATTTTCTCTTTTTTTGAAAAAACACTTTTCCAAACCTCAATGCCAAGCGGATCCTATATGATTATTTAGGATGACAATTTATACTCTACCCGTGAATACTCACCTGAACCTTTTCCTGTCAAAGTGGATAATACCTGAGTTGACTGAGTAATTGGTACAGGTAAACCCATACCCGAAAAATAGTATTGGGTTTGGATAGAATACGAATAGTGTAGTACCCCACTCATACCCCTACCCGATACATAATATTAGGAGTTATGTAATTGAATTTATTAATTACGATATATCTAATATGTTGTATTTGGAGAATTGGACAATTTTTAAATTATTTAACTTTTTTTAATATTTTTTATTTTTATTTTTTAATATATGATATCTTTAAATATAATATGTATTGATTTATAGTAATTATATACTTATATTATTAAAGTCCATGGGTCCATACACATATGAGCTTATAAGTGGACAAGTGTTGGAACCCATTTGCACAAAATCAATTGGCTTGTGCTAAGTTCAAGACCCACTCACTTATAAGTCTTTTATACATTTTGTCATTATTTGATGTGAGAATCATTTTCCAACACACCCACTTTAGTGCAACCAGGCTTGTCCTGTGACCCAATATCAATAGGCCGGTTGACACTTGCTCACAAATGAACTGGCTGACATCTCTTCTTCAGTTTCGGTCTGAATTAGCATAATCATCAATCCAATAACGACAACTTGAACATGAGTTCCAGGATCTAGCTCGTTTGAGTATGAGGCTTTGCTACCATATTAAAATTCATGAGTCCGTATACATGTAGGCTTATAAGTGGGCAAGTGTTGGAACCCATTTGCACAAAACTAATTGACTTGTACTAGGTTCAGCACCCACTCACTTATAAGTCCTTTATATATTTTGTCATTATTCAATGTGGATTCATTTTACAACATATATTTAAATTTACATAGATATTTAAAAATAATTTGATAATTATTCGGATAATGGGTTACCTGAGAGTTATCCGAAACCCTATAAATATGGAACGAATTTAAAATTTATTACTCAAATGGGTACGGATACGAGTTTGAGTAAATATGCACTTTTTAAAGTATGGATAATTGTATTATACTATTATACCCATTCTTTACCATTGCCATCCCTAATAATTATTGATAATTAATGATTTGTCTAGTTTCTTTGCGTACGTAAATGAAATTTGACATTACTAAGTTTCAAAGTTTGTAATTGATTATGTGTACTTTTATATATATATATATATATTTTGTCAAAGATGTGTACTTTTATATTTAGGAGTTTAGAACATGAGATAAGAAAGGGTCTAAAATAGTCACTTGATGTCGCTTTGATATAATAACAATCCCATCATAACAAAAGTGTCACTACATTAATAATTCAGTCTCTCTTATAGTAAAAATCACAATTTTCATGTCTAAGAATATTGAATTCTTAATATAAATTTAGAAAAATTAACCTTAAAAACTAATTATTAAAATTAGAGAATTAATTTATATATTAATCATTTAATATGATTATATTTAATTAATATGAGACCTTTTCTTACATCATATTTCTTAATAGTCCCTCAAGTGATAATTAAGTCAAGATAATTTTTGATTAAATTCAATTGACACTTGTAAATTTTTAATATGGACTGGGTTAAGAGAGAATTAAAGTCTGAGGAATACTCCATACTAAACGAAACAATTAAAAGTCCGATGGAAACCCATACCCAATGAATACTAAATTTTTTAAAACCCAAGGATAAACCCATACCGAGCTAAGAAGAAGAATTGAACCCAGTCTGAATTATGATATAATGGGGTGGTGCAATGATCGATTAGATTCTGATACCATATCGAGCTTTTAATATAGATTTATGATAACCAACCTTAAAAGTTAGCTATTAAGGTTGAGAAATCAATTTCTATATTAATCACTTAATATGGTTGGTTGTATTTAATCAATGTGAGATATTTTTCCATATCATATTTCTTAATAGTTCCTCAAGTAGCAACTGAGCCAAGACAATTTTTTATTAAGTCCAGTTGACATTTGCAAATTTATGATATAGACTGGGTCAAGAAAGAATTAAAGTATGAGGGACACCCTATACTAGGGGAAACAATTGAAAATCTCAGGAAAATCCATATCGAACGAAAAATAAATTTTTTGAAACCCAAGGATAAACTCATACCGAGCTAAGAAAAATTGAATCCAGTCTGAATTATGATATAATGGGGGTGGTGCAATGATCGATTAGGCTCTAATATCATATTGAGCTTTTAATATAGATTTGAGAAAACAAATCTTAAAAATTAGCTATTAAAGTTGAAGAGTTCATGACGTGGAGGCCTTTGTAGAAGGGTTTATGATCCGATTGGACAGACAGCGGGCCAAACAGAAGAAATAGTGGCTCAGGACAGTTGGAATTTTGGACCCTGCGAGTACTTGATTTTGGGCCTCTGGCGATGACCGATATCGTTTTTCGGCCAAATTCATTCGTTTGAGCTCCTAAATTTGCCGTTTTTTTATTTATGGAAACTTTTTCATTTGCTTGTAACTTTTGGTAGGAAACTCATATTTAGGTGCCGTTTATGGCAGTTTCTTTATTTTGATATTTTTTTTTGTTCTGGTGTATTATTACTAAATTGTCATTTTTGGCAGTTTCCATATTTGTTCTTGTGTTTAGGATTTCGAGACTCTTATTTAAATTCCTGCTTTATCTGTTTTAGAGAATCAAATAATATTCAAAAAACTTAAACTCTAAAATTGACTTTGCCTTTTTACTTATACTGCGTCAGTTTATTTTTATATTAATCACTTAATATGATTGTATTTAATGAATATGAGACCTTTTCCCATATCATATTTCTTAACAACCAATAATTTTCCTTTTTCAAAATTTCCAATGCAAAAAGATAATTACAAGAGAATTTAATTCAAAATTTATAAGTGAAAAGTTATAATTCATTGTAGTTGGATCAAAAGTCCAAATTCCATATTAAACTTAATTAGCTCTGACGTAAAGGGGTTGGAATTGAATTTATTATTATTATTATTATTATTTAATTTTAAAAAGTAAGATGCAATTGTAAATAAAATATCAAATTGGAGTTTAATAGTCAAAATCTTAAAAAATTAGATACAATTACAAAACGACATACAGTTCAAGTTTAATAGTCAACTTTTTTTTGTTCTGCATATAGGTTAGGCGAGTCCAAATGAAAGAGTGAAAAATATTGTTTCATTGAAGATCAGTATAATTCGATTGTTGTCTAATTCATCATCTGATAATGAGGGCATACAGAAGAAGTTCGTTCTTATTTTGCAACTAAAATTTGAATATGAGAAAGAAAGCAAATCAAAGTTGAGCACCTACAAAAAAACAAAAAATATAGATTTGATCATTGTCTTGGAAAATTTTGTATCTTCATCACCAATAAGCCATGTGGCAAAAACAAGCTCCCCAAAGCACATGGAAGAGGTTGATGTGATGTCTTTCAAACATAATCTCATTTGAAATGTCTTTGTTCAAAAAAAAAGTGGTATTACCATCTAGATATTCACTCCTTTAATTCTCCATTCATTAAATAATTATTTTCATGGGTAAGAGGATGTAGATTTGAATTTGAGTCCAAATTTTTTTTAAAAAAAATTAGTTAATTGGGCTTCAATTAGAGTTTAAATTTGAAATATTTTAGTTCTAGTATAGTTATGAAATTTCGAATTTAAATTCCACTCAAAATTCAATTAATAAAAAAATCAATTTATATTTTATATTGAGATATATATTCACATTGAAATTAAAATATTTATATTTGCGCATTGTACGATTATAAAATTATATAAATTTATAAATTTATTTATTTATTTATTATCTCAAAAATAAAAAGTATAATAATAAAATTTCATATATATATATATATATACTCTTTAAGTATTATATAGTAAAAAAATATTAAATAGCAATAGTAATATACAAAAGTTTATTATTATTTGTTAGGCATTGTTTTCTCTTTTTTTTTTTCGTGTATATTACCATGTATATATATACATGTGTATTCATTATATATATAATATATATATGTGTGTGTCATGATTCCAAGTGTTAGTTAAATTACAAATCTATTTACTAATTAATATTTTAATATTAGGTCTAAATAATGAGTTTTTCCAGTAATTTTTTTTTTTTTTTATTTTCAATGCAAACAATTTGTTTTTTCTATAACATTGCTAGACTAGTTTATTAAGAAAATAAAATTGATATCTAATAAAGTCTAAATCAAACCCCAAGGATTAACCTGATTGATAAGAGAATTTATTCCTCTCTTTATTGATCAGAGTTCAATTTTTAGAATCAACATTCAAAATGTAATTTTTGAATGCATAGGCCGAGTGTGGAGATACATCTTTAGACTCACTCAAAAAAAAAATTTAATTTCGCATAAATTTACCCGAATAATTAAAAAAAAAAGTTTGAATCATGGTACCTTGTCTCTATATACGGTGTTCAAAATAAATAAACAAAAATATCATCTTTCCAACAAGAAGATTCTATTTGAAAATAAGAGATTAGTTATTTATTACTCTGTCTCAAAAAGATAGTCCATTATTTTTTTTAGAATGTCTCAAAATACTTATCTATTCTAAAAATAGATATTGATATTTGTCCATTTTATTCTTATTAATTAAAAAATATAGTATTTGTCAATTTTTAAAATTAATAAAAAATAGTAATAAATAAATATAAATAAAGGTATAAATAGAAAAATACAATAAAATAAAATTTATGAATTGATAATTAATAAATAAACAAAAAGATATTTTCCGATATTTTTTAAGAAAATGGATTAATAGAAGTATTTTATTAGGTTTTGATACTTGCCAACAAAACTAAGCATATGATTGGTAGATGTAGAACCAGGTACAAGCTGGTTAAAGTGCGTGCCAGGCGTGCCAAATTGCCAATAAATTGATTAACCATTAAAGCAAGAGAAGACTCCAAAACTTTTCTCATATGGATTTCTTGGTAAATTCTTTTCTAGCATGTCTTCTCTTCACCTTGGCCATAGTTGTAGCCCTTAATTTTATTGCAAGAACTGACCCAATGACAGCTTCCACCAGGTCCAATCTTTGACCTATTTATGTTAAAAAAAAAAAAAAAAAAAAAATATCCTTAGATGAGATAGATGAAAAATATTTCTCTATTTATGCTCTTTTGTATCAGGTGAATTGGTATTGAAAAGCGCGTACTCAAAATTGCCAATTTGATTGGCCATGTATGAGGAGCTCCAAAATTACAACTTTAAATGGCATTTTTTCCCTTTTTTTTTTTTTTAAACTATTTCTCCATTTTTACTGTAGCTTCTACAGTAAATGTAGAAGGATACTTTTACTTGTAATACTTTGAATTTTAAATTTAGTCAATTATTAATTTTTGAGTATTTTATTTATTAAATGAATTAAATATTTTAATTGATAAAATTTTTTAAGAAAAATTTTAAAGTATTAATTATTTTGTAAAAATGTTATTGTATTGTTTTATTAATTGTTAATTATTTATTATTAGTATTAATATTTATTTATTGATATTATTTAAAATTTAATTGAAAATATTATTGGTATTTTATTATTAATAAAATTATTATTATTATTTATTAAAATTGTTTTAATATGAAAAAAAAAATCAATCAACTTTATTTAGAGCAGCTGATTGGTTTAGGACCAATCATAGCTGCTGCTGTCCGGATGAGAGAGAGAGAGAGAGAGAGAGAGAGAGAGAGAGAGAGTGCATTTACTGTTATTCTATTATTTTCATTATTATTATTATTTTATATATATATATATATATATATATATATATTTTAAACATTTTACTGTTATAATAATAAATAATAATAATAATTTTAACATAATAATAATAAAATTGGATAACTATTTAAAACATTTAACATAATAATAAACAGACATTTTAACATAACTAAAATTTAATAACATAACGCAATAACAGACAAATAATAACAAAAAAAATTACATGAAAATTATATACAAATTAACTTAAATTATTTACATACTAATAATTAAAAAATAACATACTTAAACTAAATATTATTAACATATTAACTTAAATTATCAACATACTAATAACATTTTAAGAATAATTAAAAAATTACCTTGTTTAATAGTCAGCAAATCTAGTGTGATCCAACAAAATATTTAACCATTTTTTTTAAAAATGAACAATAAAAAAAAATATTATGAATAACAAATTTTTTTATTATTAATACGAAGAGAGGGAGTTTCAATACGCTGAGTAGATAAATAAATATGAAGGAGTGGGAGTGAGTTTTTAAAGAATAAAATGGACAGTAATAAATGATTTGGGTGTTGAATATTTATTGAGCAGAGAGTGGGGGTTGTGAAGAGAGAATCAATTCTCTGCCTTTAGCATGCGAAATTTAAAAAAAAAAAATTAAATATGAAATGGTGATATCCATGCCTACACTACCACACACCCGTAGGAGTGCAGGCTATATACCTTACAAAAGTCGCCAGTTTAATTGGCGACTTATTAAAAAAAAAATTAATAATAAAAACGCCACTTTAAAGCTTTATAGCTTAATGGAGAAATATTAAAAAAAAAAAAGTATGCCACTTAAAATGGCGATTTATGCCTACATCTACTGCCTACTCTTGCAATAATAATAATAATAAAAAAGAGAACGCCACTTAAAGTAGCGATAAAAGGTTACTTTTACTGTAGTCTTCTACATTTATTGTAAAAGGCTACAGTAAAAGTGGCAAAATAGTTAAAAAAAAAAAGAAGAAGGAAAGAACGCCATTTAAATTGGCGATTTTGGAGCTTCTCGTATATCGCTAATCAAACTGAGCAATTTTGGGTACTTTTCAACGTCAGTCCACCTGGCACAAAAGAGTATAAATGGAAAAATATTTCTCCATCTAGCTTACATAAATAGGTCAAAACCCCACCAATACCTTTACCAATTATAGTTAACCTCTATCATCTAAATGACAAACCTCACAAGTCACTAGCAAAACTTGCCAATACTTATGGCCCTTTGACGAGTCTTAAACTAGGCCAAATGACCACTGTTGTCATTTCTTCTTCCACTTTGGCTAAAGAAGTTCTACAAACTCAGGATTTCTCCAACCAAATTGTTATTGGTGCAGTCAAAGCACTTGACCACCACGAATTCGGCTTACCTTGGTTACCTGTTGGACCCAGATGGAGAAATCTGAGAAAAATATGCAACTCTTACATTTTTACTGTTCAGAAACTTGATTCTAACCAACATCTCCGCCGCAAGAAAATCTTGTTGAGTGGGTCCCTCCAACATGGAGGGCCCACCAACAAGAAACAAAAGAAAAAAAAAAGGAAAGAAAGAATTTTGAAAAAACGTGTTAAGTTTTTCGGTGCAGCTGCACCATCCCACCGCCAGCTGCAAAATTCTAATTTTGCAGCTGGCGCACAGTATATAAATAATGAAATTTCCTGCCTATAAATAGGCAGGAGATGTAAGGAAGATATACAACACAATATATAAAATCATAAATAGAGAGAGAGAGTTTTATGTATGTGAGTGAGAGGGTTTTGATAATTTTTGTCCGTCCAAAAATTATCTTACATTTCTTTAATCTTTGTTCACTGTGAGAAAGGGTGTACTGGGTTATTGGGTGTTGTGTGAGAGAGGGTTTACAATTTTGTCCGTCAAAAAATTGTACCGTGTAACTATAAGAGTTATAGTGAATTATCCCTTGTGGATCGTGGATGTAGATTTATTGAGAAACTGAACCACGTAAAATTCTTATTGTCTTTATTGTAGGTTATTTATTAATTTTTGCTTCTACTGTGCGTGTGAAATATCCCATAAAATTTTCCAACAAGTGGTATCAGAGCTTCTGGTTCTTATTTTAGGGTGGAGAGAAATTTTATTGGGATTAAAGTGTGACTGTTATCCGGGGCAGTATCATATTTTGAGAAAAAAAATATATTGCAAGGAAGAGAAAAATACGAGGAATTTTTTGGTGCAATCCGTTTCGAGAACTGGTGTAAAATCAAAAAATTAAAGGTGAATAGTAACTACACAAAACAAATTGTTTTGCATGTTATTGTTACTATAACAGTAAACAATAGTAACTACAATAACAAGGAACTGTAGCAGAGTACGGTACTGTTCAGAGAGCACTGTAGCAGGATACAGTTAATGTTCATTCGGTTACTGTTCATACAGTACTATTCATACGGTACTGTAGCAGAGGTACTATTCACAGAGATCTGAAAAAAAAGGAGAAATTTTTCAGATAAAATGGATAGTGCATTTAAATATTCTACCCCTTTGTTTGATGGAAATGGTAATTTTACTCTATGACAGAGTACTATTCAGGACCTTCTGGTGCAACAAGGTCTTGATTCGGCTTTAGATGAAGAAGAGCCAACGAGTATAACTGAGAGCGAATAGAAGACTATCCAGAGGAAGGCGGTGAGCACCATCCGGTTAGCACTTGCCCCATAAGCAAAATTTGAAGTGATTAAGGAGACATCACCAAAGAAGTTGTGGGACAAATTGGAGGAGATCTATGCGTCAAAGTCACTCACTAACCAGTTGTTCATGAAAATGGAGATGTATTCGCTCAAGATGGAGGAAGGAGGAAACCTCTATGACCACATTAATAAATTTAATCAACTAGTGTGCCAGCTGCTGAATGCTGGTGAAAAAGTTAAAAATGAGGAGCAGGCATTACTGTTGCTTGCATCATTGCCCAAATCTTACAAATCGTTGGTGCAAACAGTGTGTGCTGGAAAAACCACACTGAAGTTGATTGAGGTGACAATAGTGTTAAGAGAAAATGAGAGGATGATGAGGGCTGAGAGCACTTCAACTGAAAGTGAAGGCATA
>CATKHJ010033601.1:0-30373 GCA_949750685.1 Vernicia montana | reverse complement strand
TTTTTTTTTTTTTTTTTTTTTTTTTTTTTTTAATTTATTATTTTAATATTATTTTCTTTACTTCTGGCTGTTAGCCTGTACATGCTAATTTTGATAAATCAAATAAGCATCATTCTTAATTTATTTGTTTTCCATGAAATTGTAAACCATCCAATATAAAATCTGCTGTGCTTTTCTTTTAAATAATGTTGTACTGGTCTTTGGCACTTGTTGCTGCTAAAATCGATCATTCTGGGTTCCTCTATATTTTTTTTCAAAAAGATGTTAGATAATATTTCACATGAAATAAGATATTTTACAGACTAGGGAGAGAGATCACTCAATTCACAAACACCGTCATACAATATTACATAATGGATTTTGTATGCTAACAATGGCCACTCAAAAAACTCCATCTATCTAATGATATAGGTTCTAGAGTTTTTTTTTTTTTTTTTTTTGACAAAAGTACTCTAGAACTTACCGTTTCAATGCTGAGGAGTCCATAGACAACTCAAAATCAAAGAAAAAAGAAAAAAGAAAATATATATATATATATAAGAACAAAGATAAAGGAAGTTGCTAGAGCTGTCACATGTTAATTATCAAAATTATGAATTGTTAGAAAATGAAAATGTGAAGTTGATAGTTGTGATTACTTGGGCTCCGGTTAGCTGCTATTCCTTTTACTTTATTTTTTTAATTAGCAAACGTTATGCCAAGTACATTTAATTTAATATGTTAATTTATTTTCGCGAGAAAAGGGAAAAAATCTCTGTATTTTTTTTTTTTTCCCCAAAGAATATCTTTGTATCTTGGAACATCCCAACATCTTAAGACTTGATATTTGAGATTTGAGATTTTTATTAAAAGGTTTGCCAATTTATTGGAAAAAATAAAATTACTCTGTAGTTTTTTTTTTCTGAGATATTATATTATATACAATGTGATATCAATTACAAATATTAAATTGATAAATATTTTGACTCAATATAGGTAGAAAATAAATTCAAACAAATTAGATACTTAATTCATCCGTTTCAATACAAAAGTATGAGACATATACTCATAGCCTGCCTCAACCTAATCATCAACCTGGGCTAGGTATCACTGGCCATTTTAAAGCGTAATTAAATGATAAAAATTCAAGCATTGCATGAGCATCGTCCAAACTCTTAAAGAGTCTTATGATACAAAAGAGAATAATATAAACTTGAGCTTACCTTGTTGGCAAGGTGAAGAGAGGACTATCTAATTAACTGTGAACTAATTGGTAAAAAATTTTGAATTCTAGAATACTAATCTTATTTGCAGATTAGATTTTTTTTATATAGTTTGAAATACATAATAGTTGATAACTCATATTCTATATTTGAACTTCTATTACTGTTCATTTAAATTTATTCAAACTTGAAATTTCAATCATAATTAAGCGATAGCAAACTTAATATTAATGCAATATTGAGCTAATTAAGTTCAAACAAGAAAAATAAAATTATACCAAGTTTTGAGTTGTTAAAACGAGTCTCAAAATTTTAAATCAGCTATTTGGTAATGAATCCTGCTCATCTTGGAAAACGAAGGCTTGAGGTAACAAATTCATACATGATCCCTAAATTTAAGAAATGCACATTACATGTTAAAAAAAATCATTGATTCAGATTTATAAAAAAATTTATCTGAAAGTTAAAATCCTTGAATATTATTTCCAGGCAGCAGCGAGGTACAATCTTCTAATAAGAAAAGATTACGTATCAATTTTCTTTTTCTAATATTTTTCAGGTAGAAAATAATGAAGATCGTTGCTGCTAATCTATTTATCATTGCATGATACAAACAGCTGAAGGAAAAAAATTGCAAGTTTAAAAGCCTACTCTGACTTAAAATAGGCTTTCCATATTACAGTAGGAAGAAATGGCAATACTGCCTAATAATTTCTTCATTTGGCAAAAAAAAAAAAAAAAACTAATAATTTCTTCCAAATAATAAAATAATATATGCAAGTAAGAACCACGTAAAATGCATTTCTCTTGATGGAAAGGGCTATTTCAGTGTAGGTTAGGAGAACTTATCAACCCTGAAGCTAATTAGCCTTATCTCTGAAGACATGGGAGTTATGCCTTTTTAATGGAAATCGTCCAAAGAAGGTCTGAACTGGATTGCACTGTTACCTTCCCTCCTTTGACTATGTTGGATGTGCTTATTATTCCACCAAACGTCATCTCCATGTCGGCTGAAAGAAAAAATGATACATATAAAATTTATGGAACAAATAAATATCACGTCAAAGTCAAACTTGAGCATTATGGAAATAGTGAAATGCTGAAAGCAATGTGTTCGCCTCTGGTGGTTTGGTCACCAATCACCATCATTATTATACCTCATGATAGATAGGAGCTGTGTCACCCGAAACACAAAGAAGGGAACACTTGATGACTATTCCAATCAAATGACTAGCATGCTAGTATAACAAAGATATAATTTAGAGAGACCGGCAACCAGACTACACGAGTCAAATTCAAGCTCAGCTTGTTTCGGCTTACTAGCCGAGAAACTAAGTAGAACAATATACTTACTGAGATCCCACTGAAGCCCAGTTGTAGTGGTACTCCCAGATGGCATCCCTATTGGAATTAGACCGCAATGTGGGCCCTCAACAGAAGATTGGATATAAATCTCATGATAGTGAGTCTTTGGAAGGAGGTAGATGAGGCAGTCATCAGATATCAGAATTATTCGCATAGTTGAGAACCGATATAACACATTAATATTTCCAGCCTCATGGTCGAACCGTCCGCCAAGAGCCCCGGCAACAAGAATGCAAAGCTGCCAATTAAAACAAGAGCCAAAGCCTGTCATAAAGCCAATCTAAGCGTATGCATGTCAATGACCAGGTGCTGCATGCTGCATAAAAGAGATAATTTGGTGGACTGCAGAACATCTGTTGGATAATAATTTTTCACTAACTACTAACAATTTCCTAAGCTAAAATGAGAAAGGACATATAGTGTTGCAAGACTGTGAAGACAAGAATTTTAATAAAACCAACTAGAGGATGTGCCAAGACAATGATATTCATGCTTACCCAAAAATAGATAATTATATGCACAAGAGGCAGACACCAGAAAGTAGGAGTTTCAGATATGAATATATGCCAACTTACATTAGACTTATCCGAGTCTGGAATGAAGTTGGGAATATATGCAATGCACTTGTGTAGATCTGTGGTGTCCTGATCATGAGATTCATCAACCACCTTAGTTCCCTGCATTCGAGCAAGCAAGCAAAAACATCTTAGCATAGTCCAGCTCCTACCTAAGGCCAAAGACATGTAATAGAGGAATAGAAAAGAAATGCATGGCCATGGAGAAAATAAAATAAAAATAAACAAATAGAAATGAGATTCAATCCAAATTCCAAAGATGTTACATGTTTGTAAGGGTTTAGCCATACCAAGTAGAAGTTGGCAATGCTCGAATGAAGGATACTCCAGAGGCATAGAAGGAAAACATTATCTATGCTATTAAACAAATGTTCAAAAGGGATAGTTTACCAGGCTGGCATAGAAGTCCAGTACTTCTTTTCGGATAGAATCCATATCTCCCTTTATTACATCTGGCTTGTACCTGTACAAAAGTAAATAGTCAGTATTACAAGTTGATAGCTTGCAGGTAGTAGCAGTTACAACTTACAAACTTGATGCTTGGCAATGAGCCAAACATAAGAGCAGAGATTTAGGAGCTATGTTGTCAAGAACCATTCAAAGGGATACATATTTCTATAGTACTATAAAGCCAGCTTGGATGAGGCTGAAAATCACCTCGTGTACCATGATGTTCACATCTGATCCGCTGCTACTACTAGCAGCAGCAGTGATAAAGTTTTCATGCAGAAGGAATACAAATAATCACATGTAAAATAAAGCACAATCCCACTCACAGGGGAAATATGTTATTTTTAGCAACTCTGAAGGAAAGAGTAAGTAGGCAAGAACTCAAAGATTAAGATATCTATACCAATTTCAATCTCAAATGGCCTATCTTTTGGAGCCAAGAGATAGAACTCTATATCTTCAAAGTTCCTCCTATTTATTTCTTCCACAAAATCCAAAAAAAAAAGTTTATGAAGATCAGGGGCAGATGTACAATGGGTGGCACTGCCTCCCAAAAAATCTTTTCAAATTATATGATTGAATTTTGTCTTCTACTAAGTCATTTGCATTAATAATTTGATTTTGTTTGCCTACACACTCAGCTCCTATTTGGAAACTCAAATTTTACAAGAATTCAATTCAATTGAATTCTATTTTGCCAATTGTCATGTTTGGAAAAGTATAACTAATAGAATTCAATTCTTTTGACTAAAAAAAAAGTCATTTTGAAAGAAATTAAATCCTAACAAAATGAAAGGATTTTGCAAAAATTCAATTCATTTAATGAACTCTACTATTAAAAACTCAGAATACCCTCGTTTAAATTAAACATGACTTTTTCTATATAAGGTTAAAATGAGAGAATAACTACATTTTTTTTTTTCAATCACTCCAAACAATAGAATTCAAATGAATTCTATTACTTTAAAATTTATTTCAAGCACAAGAATACTACCATCAATTCAATTGAATTCTATTAATAAAATTCAACTGAATTAAATTCTTGCACATGATTTATTCCAAAAGTTGCCTCAAGGATTTACTCTATCCAATGGATTTATATTTGATTGCTAACTCAAAATTGGATGGTGTACTTATTCGAAAGTTCTATTAAAATTAAGATGCCCCTTCAAAAACCTCACATTTACTTTCAACCTTAAATCAAGAGGAAGTAGATGCATTTGTGAAAAAATTTGTTCCTAGTGCCTTAACATGAAAGTTCCCTATACAAAACCACCAAAAAGACGTCAAAGCTAATACTCAAACACAAATCATAATTCTTGGCATATTCCTTTGAAGGACACAGTTTTAACCATACTTAGCCTTACAGGTCTTTTGGAGCAATTAATTTACACTTAAAACTCAAACTGAGTTCACAGCATTCAAGAAATTCTCATAATTCCAAAAATAGGCAACAAGCCTTTTAATCTCCAGAGTTTCTAAATTTAAATGTGCAAATCGAATTTCATTCGAAATAATCCAATCCCAGTCAAATCAATCAATCATCCAAAATATTGATGAGCAATAGATGCAACGAAAAAACAACCTGTGTCGAACATCAAGAGCGTCTTCATCCGGAAACAACAAAGGCAGTTCATCGTAAACACGATTGGCGCCTCCATCCGCACAGAGACGTAGCTGTGCTGCTCTACACAGAAAAAAGAAAACAGACAAATACAATACTTGTCAAGCAAGCAATTAAAAAAAAAAAAAAAAAAAAAAAAGGTCAAAACAAGGAGGACAAGTACCGTGCTTCCAGAGGAGAGGAGTAAATGTCGGTAAGCGTTGGTTAAGAATGACAAGGGCGTAACTAAGAGAAGGGCGGTGTTCGGCGGAGATCGTGGGAAGAAGAAACGATGAAGAATGAGTCATGAGCTCCATATTACCTTTTAGTTTGTTCTTGTGAAAGAAGAAGAAGAAGAAGAATGAGGGGTGACTTCAGAAAATTACAACTTCTGTATTGCTCCCCCGCGTCTCGGGGAAATGCTCAATTGGTTAAATAAATTAACACCGTTAATTGTGATTGTAAAAGTAAACTTATGGCCCACTTCACATTTTTAAATAATAAAAAATATAAAAATCCCTCTCGCTTCCACCTCTCCACCACCACCATCGCCACTGCTCCAACCACCATGACTTCCAAGCCTGACCCAATTCTCCGGTTCAAACCTATTTCACGTTTCTCAAGCGCGTCGTTTAAAACAAAGGCTGCTGTTCAAGAAAGAGTCTCAATTACTGCCACCGATATGAGCTTCTATGACCTATGAGCTATTGGGTATTCCTGAATCTGGGACTTTGCTTGATATAAAGCAGGCTTATAAGCAATTGGCTAGAAAGTACCACCCGGATGTTTCGCCTCCGGATCGGGTAGCGGAATTATACTCAAGAGGTTTATTCAGGTTCATGATAAGTAACCGACCTAGATAGATTTTTTTTTTTTTTTTTTTCGATTTAAGGTTATGTATATATAATTAAGATAATTTTTATATATTTAAAAACAATTACTTAAAATAAAAAATTAAATATAATATATGATTAAATTTTTATAATTATATAATTAAAATTTTTAATATTTTATAAAATAGGAATTGATGGCCACTTGGCCACCCAGCTCCATCATTGTTAGGAGGCTTATGACTCTCTCGGTTCCAAGAAGGAGAGCTCTTTATTTTGGTGACATGGCTCGAGGTCTTCACCTTTCTTTCTCTGCTAGGAGACGATACCAAATTATTTTTTAATCAGTTTTGTGGTTTAATTTGATATGGGTTTTTGTGTTTTGATGCAAATCTTTTTTTTTTTTTTTTTTTTTGGGAGTTTGAGAAAGATAGGCTTTTGTTAAATCAGTGATTATAACTTATTTGAAGCATAATTGATTTATTTGTCTTAATTAGTGGGTTTAAGTGTTTAATGTTTTTTTAAAGATAATTTGCTTTATGTAGAAAAATTGTGAACCTGATTTTATTTTTGGGAGGCTGTTGGTTATTAGTCTAAATGGGCTTAATCTGAAATTTTTTATTATTTAAGAATATAAATTTTTTATTTTAAAAATTTCGAGTATTAAAAATTTTGAATATATTTTATTTTAAATATATTAAAAATTTTAAATATATTTCATAATTTAATATTAATAATTAAATTAAGTTAAATTTAAATATTTTAAATATTATTTTCTTAATTGAACTTTAATTTTAAAATGAAAATTCAAATAAATTTCAATATGGAATCTTTTAATGGGGTTGATTCTGTTTGATTATATCAAACTAAGATATTATGGAATCAAATTAGGTGTGTCTGGGTAGTTGGTTGATTGATTGTAGTCAATGCTTTGGATGTGACTTTGTGATTGTGAGCTGTGCTTTGGTTGTCAGCTCCTATTTTACTTTATCATTATTATTATTATTGCTATAAATAAAACCATTTAATATTCATTTATATTTATATCAAACTAAATACAACTTAATCTAATCAAATATAATTCAATTTAAACGAATATTATCCAAATACATTTGCAATGCAAAATAGTAATTATAAACAAATAATCAAATAATACCTACACCCTTATATGGATGGGATTTAAACTTGAGACATTTTAATTAGTCTCAATACCTCAACCTTATTAATAGGAAAGATAATGGGGCGAGATGGGGCAGGTTCGAGTTTTGAGATTCCCGTCTTCGTCCCATGAACAATCGGGGCGAGGTAAATCAAATTTGGGGCGGGCGCGGGGCGAGGATGAAAACGAGGATTCCCATTTATTTTTTTTATAATTTTATTAATGATAAAATTTCATAATTTATATATTTTGACAAAAATATTATACATATTTATGTTAAATTTTATATATTATTAATTAATATTTAAATAATAATAAAATTAAATACTCGATAATATAATTTAAAAAAATTAATAATTTATATATATTAATTTTATGGAATCGAGACAAGGATCGGAACGGAGAAACTCAATCTCATCTCCGCCCTATTATTATAGACAGGGTGGAAATTATCTGTCAGGTTTATAGCAGAAACGGATTCTCCATTTGAATTAATCGAATTTTATCATCTCTCCTTATCAATTGGACTAAGGTATCATTAGTGTCTGTCCCTATTTAAGGTGGCATAACAATGTATTTTAATTTTTGTCAATCCACATCGTTTACATTATAAACCAACCTAGAAAGCAATAAATTTTAGGAAAATTCTATTTTTTTAGAAATTATTATTCTATACAAAATATATTATAAATGGCAATCTAATTCAAACAAAAAATAAATATTACAATCCAATAAAATTAGAGAAAATAAACACAAATAAATTAAATCCTCACATATAACTTAGGGGATCGAATCCAGGATCTAAGGTCTTAGTCATAATCAATCAGACTAGACATTATTAGTTAAATTTCAGATACCGATTGCAATTTTTATTTTTTTTTTTTGCCAAAATATAGACCGATTGCAATTGAAGCAAGTTAAAAGGAAAAAAAAAATACATGATAAAACATTTGATGCACGCTATGTCACGTGAGATTATAACTTTATTAATTATTATTAAGTTTTTTCACAAATAATTAAGGTAATATTTGATAAGCTTAAAAATTATAAAGTTATATTTTAAGTGCATTAATAATTCTAAAATTTTAAATTATTTAAACATAATGATTTATTGTATTCTATGTAAATTTTAAATTAAAATTTTTGAATTATTATTTAAAATAAATATTAATATAATTGAGATTTTTAAGTATTATAATATTAAATAATTTATTTTTTTATTTTTAAGTATTAAATTATATTATTAAATACTACTTAAATTATTTAAAAAAATAAAAAGATAAAACAGCACTAAACCACGTGGCAAGAATATTCATTTGCATATGCTAGTGGTTTTAAGATGTTTCATTCATAAGTGGAGGAAATCAACTGAAGGCGACACAAATCAATTTCAAGAAGGAACCACATTAGTTTTCAGCGTTATGGTATCTTAATTCAATGGCGGGCTCTACTCGTGAGCCAAGCATCTACCACGATGGGGACGTAGGAGTTGAACACGACATTCAGAGATATCAAACTGTATTGAAAATTCAAATTGAAAATATTTAAAATTGAAAAATATCCATTGACTGTTTGACTTTTTTCGAACCGAACCGTCTCGATTTTTTTTATATGGTTCCGGAGATTAGTAGTTATTCATACCAAAAATCGTACCGAAAAACTAAAACTATAACGGATTTAAATGATTCTTTTATATATATATATATATATACAAGCACACACATTTTGATATTGAATTAGCAACACATTTAAAGAAATTCATATAAGTCAAATTTAATTTTTATTAATTATAAAATTTTATTTTCAAATTAGTAGTTGCAAAATATATATATATATACACACACACTTTGATATTGAATTAGCAATACATTTAAATAAATTCAATAATGTATAAGTAAAATTTAATTTTTATTAATTATAAAATTTCATTTTTAAATTAGTAATTGCAATATATATATATACACACACTTTGATATTAAATTAGCAATACATTTAATGAAATTGATTATCGAACCGTCCCATTAAACCCGAATTTCCGTCCCGAAAAATCGATACGGTTCGGTTCGGCACGAAGATTTTTCCTTACGGTTCGGTTCCGGATATTCCATTTTGAAAATCTCCGAAGTTTGGTTCGGTTCCGGAGATTTTCAAATCTCCGAATTTCTCCGAACCGTGCTCAGTCCTAATTATTATTAACATTATAAGATCTATAAGAACATTTTTAAGGGTGAGGCTTTAAAGAGTGACTAGTATTGGATTTAAATTTTCAGCGAGGTTTTTTTAGTTCAATTTACTATTATGGCTGAGATTTAAAGCTCCAAGTAAAATATTGGCTTTTTTAAAACTCCGGTCTAGGTCCTTTCACCAAAAAGAAACCAATTGCTGCTTTGATTTCACTGCATGCAGATTGTTGTAGCAGTGGAAGGCATTTTTTGAAACACAAAAGTATTATCTTTTTTAGAATTGCTTAATCATAAAAATTCTCTTTTCCAGGCTGCTTCCCTTCATATCGTGGCCTTGGGCGGCGAAGAAAGGTACGCCGGCGGAGGTTTCTAATGAGAAAAAAGGTAGAGAGTTTTTGTGTAATTTTATGTGTTTGTTCAACTTATGGGCTGTATCTATTTTTGATTGAAAGCCCATATTTGAAAACCCATATTTGGGTAATTTATTTGTAAATTGTTGGGCTTTTCCTCTGTATCCAAACATTTGTACTCTTTTGGATTTAATGCCCCAGTAATGCTAGTATTTTTCTTTATTTGGAAAAAAAAAAACATTTTTAAGGGTATTTTTTATTTTAAAAAAATATATTTTGTCTAATAAAAAAATCTTAGTTAATATTTGAATATAAAAAGTATAAATTTTTACTCGAGTCTAATGAATTATCTATATTTTGCTCTTCATTTTATTTTATTCCACAAATATTAATGTATTGAAATCGAATGACTTGTAAGAATAAGAGGGGGAAAACATTTTTAAATAAACAAACTAATGGAAAGAGATAATATTAATTACAATTATAATAAATAGTAAAGTTTGGCTCTCGAAATCAACTTTTTAATTTATATTTTGAAAATAAAGAGATTGTTGAAATAGTTTTTTTGGTTAGATAACTCTTTATTATAAAAAATTTAGTTTTAAAGCATTCATAAAATGATTTTTTATATGTGTTAAACTCTTTATTATAAATTGTCTTCTAAAAAAATAAAGCTCTAATTGACTATTTATCTTTAAAAAAAAAAAAAAAAAGAGTTGATTTGATTTTCTACATATAGAGATTTAAAAACTACTCTCTATTTTAATTTTAATTAATACAATATAAATTTTCATGCACTTTATTTTATATAATTTTAGTATTATTTTTTTCTATTGGACAAATTAAAAAAAAATACTAAAATATTAAAATCATTAATACCTATAAAATAAAGTAAAATGAATAACAAAATATGAAAAGTCTATTGGATTTGAGTAAATTTTTTAACTTTTTATTAACTAAAATGCTCTCTATTTAATAAAATATACTCTTTAAAATAAAGTACACAATTAGAGATGATATAAATAGAAGTCCATTGGAGATGCTCTAATGATGTTTCTATATATATATATATATATATATATATATATATATATATATATATATATATATATATATATATTTTTTTTTTTTATGATACATAGTAAATTTGACATTACTATTTAAATTATTATTTTTTAAATATCATTTAAATATTAGAAAGAAAAATTATTTTGAAAAATTATTTTATTTTTTTCAAATTTACATAAAATAAATTTAAATTAAATTTTATTACTATTTTCAACCAGAAATACTTTTATTATTAGTGAGTGTAGGCATAAAGGGATGGTATGAAATCAAGTATCTAATATTTTTTTTTTATACTGGAGGAAATCAAGTATCTAGTTCTGTCCCCATTAATATATTGAAAAAATATTTATTTTTATATATGGAATAGTCATTATTTACTTGACTACTGTTTTAATATAGTGGTAGATATAAAATTAGTTGAGGGTAGATGCAGATCAGTACTCAATTTGTGAATAAAATAATAAATTGATGAAGTCGAATCTCTGAAAAATTTGGTTTTCAATATATAAATAGGTATTCTTCCGTACACTAACACTATGCATGATAATAATGTAAAAAGAAGAGAAGAAGTTATTTTAAAAGAAAGGGAAATGGACGAGAGGGGAGAAAAAAAATTTTAATTTATTTTGTTTGGTAAATTAAAATTTGATTAATAAGAGGAAGATAGGAAAAATAATATTATTTTATTTTGATAGAAGGAAAAAGATGAAAATTATAATTGTAAAAAGATAAAAGTGTATAAAAAAAAAAAAAAATGCGAGTAATATAAACTATTAAATATAAGAATGGCAAAATACATATAATATAAACTCTTTCAAAAAATTGAAATTTTATACATCCAAATTTAGGGTGTAATCAATTTCAACTCATATAAGATGAATGAAGTTGAATTATTCCCCTCTTTTCTCTTCCCCTTATTATAAAAAAAATTAGAGCCAAACAAAATAGTTACCAATTTATTTTCCATTCCCCTCCCTTGCCATTCATTTCAACTTCATCCATGCACAGTGTAAGTGCATATGTATATCTCATACATTAAATTAATGAGTGATGAAATATTTTAATCAATATAATTTTTTTTATTTATTTTTTGTCTAACGAAAAGAAATCAATACCATTTTTTACTATATGTGTTCTTATTTTATTTGATTAATATATGTATTCAGTGTAATCAAAACTTAACCATAGATATAATTAAAAGTGATTTTAGAGTTTAAATCTCACTCTTAAATAAATCTTCTCTCTATGTACTTATTTTTTTTTTTATAATTAATAAATTTTAATCTAGTGTTATTGAATTGTTCTAAATTTATAAGGTTTTTAATTTAAAATGGAGGGTGGTGTCTAATTAAAAAAATATATATTTATTATTCTAAAAAAATATATATATTGATACCACCTCCAAAAAAATAAAAACTCCACGAATTAGTATGATAAACGCTTTTGACTAAAAACTAACTATTTTGGCCCATAATAATAGTTTTACAATAATAGATTGTAAAATTTATTTTATTTTTACATTTTATTTTTTTATCTGTCTTTTATTTTTACATCTTCCGAGAAATGTTAATAACATTCAATTTAAATAATTAAACACTTAATTACATCTTAATCTCAACATTTTAAATTGAATCACATTTTTATTTTCAAATTATTATTTTTATAATATTTTAGTTTTTAAAAATTTAACTTTTCACTTATAGTAGCAAATAAAAATAATTTTTAAATATGAAAGTGCATATTATGAACAATCTTAGGATTAATTTTTCTCAATTTCTCTCTCTCTCTAAGTTCACTTTCTCTGTTCCATCTCATAAGGTTTTCTTAGCTTTGGGTTTCTTTTACTTGTGTTTTGTTCAGGGCCGGATCAAGTGAATCAGGAGCCTGAGACAATATTTTGGAGGAAACTTAAATATTAAAAAAAAAAATCAATGTATTTAAAAAAAATTATTTCATCTTTTTTGCTTTTCAGTTGAAAAATTACTTATTAAAATTTTATATTCAAAATACTATAGTATACTACTTTCAATAGATAATATATCTAATCTATTCAATATATCTTGCAATATAGTTAATCTTAAATAATATTTTAATAATTTTAATTTTGAAAAGGTTATTTTAGCGGAAATAACCGTTACAGGTATGGTTAATAATATTCTATAGGCAATGCATGCATTTAGAAAATAAAAAAATTTGTGGACTTTACTTTTTTTAAGCTAAAATTTGGGGTCTTTATTAAAAAAAAAAAAAAAAGAGCCTTTACTATTTTGAGCCAAAATTTAGGGCCTTTATTAAAAAAAAAAAATAAAAAAAATTGGGCCTTTACTTTTTGGAGGGTCTGAGGCAGCCGCCTCAGCTGCCGCAAGATCAAGCCGATCCTGTTTTTGTTGTGTATATTTTATGTTTGCATCTCATGTTTTCATTAAGTTTTTTGACTTTTGGAGTTGGCTCTCTGGCAGATTTGCCATGGTTCACTCCGACTCATTTACCACAAGTCTTTCT
The DNA here is from genome assembly GCA_949750685.1 of Vernicia montana. Classification (NCBI taxonomy): domain Eukaryota; kingdom Viridiplantae; phylum Streptophyta; class Magnoliopsida; order Malpighiales; family Euphorbiaceae; genus Vernicia; species Vernicia montana. Next base: position 17,086 of record CATKHJ010033601.1, on the reverse strand, counting down.
ATGATTGTAGGTGGGAGAGGGAAAAGCTTGTTAGTTATGGCTTTGGGATCTCAAAGTTTGCATCAGAGAATTCTTTTCTATTTTCTAGTCGGAGATCTATTGTCACCGAGAGAGCATCTCTTACTTCAAGCCAATGGTGTATAAAAGGAGGGATTTTATCTTCTTTCATATCTATACTTTTATTGGGTTTCATCGGTAGTGGTGGCCAAACTCAATGGTACAAGGTGTTTTAGGTTAAGCCAGCCGTCTATATCCTCCTATCTTTGGTGCTTCTACGAACTTTTTTGCTTTCAGCGGCAATGAGAGAGCTATTAGAAATTTCTGAAAGGAATAAGAGGAGGAAGGGGTATATATATAATTTTACTCTATTATTTGGTATTCTTGTCAAACTGTTAAAAGACTCATTGTCTGTGTTCTTTAAGCCTATGGATAAGAATTCTTTTATGACTAGTTTGTTATTGGACTACGGGTCCTTAATTATTGTAATTTGTTAGGTTTCCCCTCATAACTCCACTTTACTTATACTATTTTGGGCTTAATGCCCTTTAATGTTGGCAATTTTTTCTTTCCGGCTAAAAAAATAAAACAATCTTAGGGTTTAATAATTAAAAAAAAAAAAAAAAAAACTAAAATAAAATAAAATTTCCCCCATAATTTAGCTGCTGTTTTTCCCTCTAGTTTTTTGGCGGCAAACCCTCAACTGACCCAGTTTCTAAGTGGAAATTTCAATCTTGTAACAAAATTCATACGCTAATACCCAAAGTCTGCCACATTCACGCCTTCCCATGACCTAATTTTTTCTCGTGGATTTCTAGGGTTTTTCACTTTCATCTGCAAATGTTCAATTCCCTCTAACTAGGGTTTTAATGGAAGCACCACCAAGTCCTGCAAATTCTCCGATAATTAGACCTATAGACAAAGGCGTAGTGCATAGAATCTGCGCCGGTCAAGTGATTTTGGACCTTTCATCTGCCGTAAAGGAGCTGGTCGAAAACAGCTTGGACGCTGGCGCCACTAGCATTGAAATTTCTTTGAAAGAGTACGGCGAAGAGTGGTTCCAGGTCATCGACAATGGGTGTGGCATTTCACCAAACAATTTCGAGGTACACAACAATTACTCTTATATTCAATAACTACAAACATAGAGTAGAAATAATCAGTTGATTTTGTATATGGGACTGGAATCAGCAGAAAAATTGGCGGGTATTTCTTAGTTGAGATCTCTGTGCGTGACTCTTCGTCGATCAATCAAAATTAGGAAACATCTCGACAACTGAGAACCTTGTTCTTGTTTATCATAGGAAAAATTTGTTGCTTGTTTATTGATTCTCTTGCATGCTGCAGGTTCTTGCACTCAAGCATCATACTTCTAAATTGGCAGATTTTTCTGATCTTCAATCTTTGACCACATTCGGTTTTAGAGGGGAAGCATTGAGTTCACTTTGTGCATTAGGAGGTTTGACTGTTGAAACAAGAACCAAAAATGAGTCGGTAGCAACACACTTGACTTTTGATCACTCAGGTTCATTAACAGCTGAAAGGAAAACAGCGCGTCAAATTGGCACAACTGTCACTGTTAAGAAGTTGTTCTCCAATTTACCTGTGCGAAGCAAAGAATTTAGACGCAACATTCGCAAGGAATATGGGAAACTTATTTCTCTATTGAATGTGAGTCGTTATTTTTTGTGATGTAACTTCAAATCTTCAATTAGTTTAGTGCTCTGAATGGTGGCTGCAAAGTAGTATATATACCTATAAAATAAATGTATACTTCTATAAAGTGAAAATCTATTTAGCACTATGATTGTATATTCAGTGACAAAGTTCATTGTGTTTGATAAGTTGATTTTACTTATTTATAGGATGTATGTTGCATGTGTAAAAAAGCAGCATTGCTGATAATATCTTGTAAAGCTTTGTGTCATAGTTCCCTCCATGCAAAACATTCAATGCATTAGAGTGCCTTTTCACATTATGATTGGATGCTAACATTCGCTTTTATAACGTAATGCTATTTTCCGGAGTGTTCTAGTTTCATTTGCATTGTTATTGTCATCTTGTTGTTGCATGCCATAGGATACTGTGTACATTTAGTCTAGTAATCTGTTATTGATGTATATCTAAGGTTATTTTCATTATTTTATATACTTGTATTAGAAGAGTAAATTACAACAGTAGCCTTACATTAGATATGCACTAGTAACCTTATAACAGATATACATCAAACAGAAAATCATTACATTATATGTATTCTATCAGCATATCCATAAAATTAATGATTTACATGCAAAGTGGACTTTGGGTTGGAGGGTACCACTCTCTTTTACTATAGCCATTATTTTCTATGTGGCATACCATGAAAAAGTTGAGTCTTTTTTTTTTTTTTTTTTTTTTATGTCCAGGCTTATGCGCTTATTGCAAAAGGTGTTCGTTTAGTCTGCAGCAATTCAACTGGTAAAAATGCAAAGTCTGTTGTACTTAAATCACAAGGAAGTGATTCCCTTAAAGATAACATCATAACAGTATTTGGTATGAGCACCTTCAGCTGTTTAGAGCCTGTTAACATATGCATATCAGACAGTTGCAACGTTGATGGCTTCCTTTCTAAGTCTGGACAAGGTAGTGGCCGCAATTTGGGAGATAGGCAATACTATTTTGTTAATGGTCGACCAGTGGATATGCCTAAAGTTAGCAAGCTTGTGAATGAGTTATATAGAGGAGCAAACTCTCGGCAATATCCCATTGCAATCATGAATTTCACAGTTCCAACCCAAGCCTGTGATGTGAATGTAACTCCAGATAAAAGAAAAATATTCTTTTCTGATGAGAGCTCCATATTGCTTGCTCTAAGGGAGGGTTTACAGCAGATTTATTCCCCAAGTAATGCCACTTATTCCGTCAATAAATTTGAGGAGCATATGAAGGCAGCCAATGACTCTCAATTACATTCTCCTCATGAGAAATCTCATATATTGTCAAAACAATTATCTGCAGCTGACAATGACTGTAAAAAAGTTCACATGGAGGAGCATAATGCAGAGGGAAGTAATCCACACAAAACAGTTGAAATAAAATCTCATGCCCTGGGTGTTGGAGAAAATAGTGATGAAAAGGATGCAGTGAAAGACTTCACTCTTAGAGTACATGGGATTCAAAAGGCCTACAGTTTTTTGAAGAGTAAAAATAGGCAACTAACAACTTGCCATGACAGTCTTACTGATCAAAATGTTATTTCTCCTTCAAGAGTGATTGAAAAAGATATTTCTGAAAATAGAGATTCTAATAGTTCTTTACGGCCTGTCCAGTCGACAATTAAAAGGTTTGTAACTGTAAGTAAAAGAAAGCATGAAGATATTAGTACAACACTATCTGAAATTCCTGTTCTAAGAAATCAAACTCTTAAAGATCCATTAATGAAAAGTCACTTTGAGACAAATGCTGCAGTTACAAGTACTTCACTTAATCATCATCTCACTGATGATTCTACTGAGGCAAGTGAAATTGAGCCATCCAAGTTTCCTAGAGCGAATATGATCTTCAACAAAATCAGAAACTCTCTTTCTTATAGAGGGGATTCCAGTTGTGGAAAACCTGGGCAGGTATGTGGCCCTAAACTTTTTTGAATTAGTTTCCTAGTAGCTTAACCAGCATTTTACTCATGCCAAGTTCATACACACACACAATAGTTTCTTACTCTTGTAGGCTTTATTCTTGATATTTAAGTTTGACTACTTCATGTACAGGAACCATTGGGTGAAGAAAAAGCAGCATCTGAGGCTGACGTTGTATCAATTGCTTCTCACAAGGGTCTTGAGAAAATATCTAAGAATCTTATGGTGTGAACTCCATTACAATCTTTCATTTAATTGTTACAGACATTGACGCAAGTACACAGTAAATTGTAACCTAATGTTTGATATTTGCGTCTTATCACTACATCTGCAGGATCTAACAGATGAAGGAGAAGCACCACCTGTTGTTGATGTTACATCAACCACTTCACCCGGCAGGGGCCTTGAAAAAATATCTGAGGATCTTGTTGCAACTTCTCTATTACAATCTTCTGGTTCAGCTTTGGATGTCCCAAAGCCTTCTGCCCAGAAGATATGCCCCACCTTGCAATTTAGTTTTCAGGAACTAAGGGCAAAAAGGCAGCAGAGGCTGTCAAGATTGCAATTCAGCAATTATGCATCTGGAGGCATGAAGATGAAAAGGTTTGAAAGTAGAAAGTTCTTTTGGAAGTTGGGTAAACATGGATACTGTTACATTTTAAATGAATTTGATTTTTTTTAATGGTCAGTCATAGGAGTTATGCCGCTGCGACACTAGAGTTTTCTCAACCAGATAATGAGGAGCGAAAGGCAAGGGCTTTAGCTGCAGCTACTACAGAGTTAGAAAGACTTTTCAGAAAACAAGACTTTGGAAGAATGAAGGTTGTCATATCCATTATTTATTTGTTTATATACTTGCACACACTTAAATAGAAGCTGAAGTTTGGCCATGCTTGTTCCTTGTCATTGATGCTTCTTCCATTTCCCGTATTTTCATAATCTTTCTTTTACCTTTTGATTTGGCAAGTTCCTTGAAGGTTGACATTTGTTTCTTGCCACTTAGCAATCAACTTTCAACCTCAGTTCTGTTGACCCACCTGAAAGTTATTGAGCTGTTTTTAATCTCTGGCTATGACTGAACTTGGGTTTGAATATGGTTTTTATACCTCTGGTATGAATTAATTCAGCATGTGACAAAAATTTGGATAAACTAAAAGTTTTTAATGCTGATGGTTGCATCTTTTTGGTAGATCTAAATTGCCCTGGATTGTTAATGATCCATCCCATTCAAACTTCAAAGTTTCTAGTTAATGACCAACAATCATTTTTGTTTGATAGGTGATTGGTCAATTTAATCTTGGATTCATTATTGGGAAGTTAGATCAAGATTTGTTTATTGTGGATCAGGTAATCTATTCATTCTTCTAGACTATAGTTGTTTTTCATCACCTGCATGTTCTACTGCTTTCACTTAATGTTCAAGAAAGTGCTACTGTTCATTAAAGAAAAAAGCTTCTGTCTGTGTTCAATTTGGGATTGCACTTGTATGCAACAGGCATATTGTTCTTATACAGTTCTGACCACCCTGTTTTGTTTTCAGCATGCTGCTGATGAGAAGTACAATTTTGAGCGGCTGTGTCAATCAACAATCTTGAACCAACAGCCTTTGCTGCGGTCAGGAGTTATGACCTTCATTGAATTTCTACTAATTTCTGAAATATTAGATTGATTTATTTTTATTAAATTATAATGACAACAAAAAATAACAGATAGGAATTGTACTATAGACTGTTGAAATCTTCTGTCCCTGGTGTTTTTGTTATCTTTACTTCCTCTTAAGATTTTGCCCCTTGTATAAGCTTTGGCATTCATCTTGATGCATCAGAGTTTTTTTTTTCTCTCTTTTCCCCTTCTGCTGTTTTGCAGCATTGAGAGTAGGAAAGTACCATGTATGGTTTAATTTTCCTCAAGTATTCTCATCTTTGGGGAATGCTTTCTTCAGAACCTAGTGTAAAAAGTTTGTGTGAGTCATTTCCTGTGAGAAGATAGTAGAAAACTGTTTGAGGAAAACTCATATTTCATTCCCATTATGGAATTCTAAGTTGGGCATGTTTGTTAATTTATTGATTGTTACTGGATATACATGTATCATATTATGAGAAGAAGAAAGCTATATCAATTTCCTATGTCTTCATTATATGGATTTGTTGTAACTCAGAGCTGTGGAGAAACTAAAACTGAAACTGTTGTGAAAGATTAGAACTGCCTTTTCTAAAAGAAGCTGGTTAAATGCTTCGCTACACCTGTCAAGTGGAGGATTGACCCTTGGAGTCTCATGTTCTCCTGTGCCTGCATAACTGCATTCAATGGGCTTGACATAACTTGGTGATTAAGATCTATTGATGAGAAAGGAAACTGTTTAAATCTTTATTCACTTGTCAATTGAGGTGATTGGACCTATGAGTCAGTTATATAGGTACTCATTTCATTCTCTAGAAAATTTCATTGTGAATGCAAGCATGGTGAGGGGGTTTAAGTTAAGAAAAGCACGATTGATTTTAGGTCATTGATCTCACTCTTTTAGCACTTTTTCTTTCTGCAATTTTTCATTGTCTCTTTGCTTGCCAAAGTCTCTTTATTAGTCATTGTAGCAGGGTCCTTACCTTCAAAAGTTATTTGTAGGCCATTGTGGTTGGAGTTTTCTCCAGAGGAGGAAGTAGTTGCTTCAATGAACATGGACATAATCAGGTGAAATATGGTTGTGCTTTTGCATTTTTATGTTGTTAATTTTAGAATTGAACTTTTGTATCTAATTATGATTGTGATGTTTGTTCTTGTATTTCAAATTGTCAGGAAAAATGGATTTGCTTTGGAAGAGGATCCACATGCACCCCCTGGGCACCGATTTAAACTAAAATCTGTTCCCTTTAGTAAGAATATAACTTTTGGAGTTGAAGGTAATCCTTGCTTCTGGTTTTTAAAGCATAATTGACACTTGGCTCACAGCTATGTTGCACAACATATGGAGTCAAAATGTGAACAATTAACAAGGAAAAGTAAAATTGATTTACTTTTCTTAGGGGGGACAAAACACTATCCTTATGCATTATGTACAATTACATTATTGTACAATTAGATTCAATGATCATCTTCTACTCCTATTGAATTGCATTCAAAATGTGAATACTGACACTTATATTCCTTTTGGCTAGAACAGTCTCATTGTGACCATTCTCTTCTGCTTAGGCTAACAGTGGTTCTATATGTTTGTTTCACACCATTTTGTTGATCAGCATTGGCATGAGCATCTGGTTTTGTCAGGCTTGCATTATTGTTTAACAGTCCTTGTTTGATCATAACAAATTAACAATCCATTTTTATGCCTCATCATTGCAATGTCACAATTTGTATCTGACAAAAATGACTTGATATTTGATGATTATTGGAATGGGTGTGGGGAAAAAAGTTAATTACTAGTATTTGTGTGAAACAGATGTCAAGGACTTGATCTCTACTCTCGCTGATAGTCAAGGGGACTGCTCAATAATTGGTAGTTACAAAATGGACACTCACGATTCTGTCTGCCCATCAAGAGTTCGTGGAATGTTGGCATCACGTGCATGCAGATCATCTGTTATGATTGGAGATCCACTGGGAAGGAATGAGATGCAGAAGGTATTCTGCACTAAGATAATACCCTATTATGAAACATGATCATCCATGAGATATGCTTATTGTTGCTTGCTGTGTGGATGTTCACAAAACTGATTGCATTCAAGACAGTAAGAACATTTGTTATGAGCAGAGCTGTTATTGTTAATGCTAATTGTATATTTGATTTCTCATTATTCTGTCATTCTCTACTTTCACGATATCATCATTACGGAGAACATAGGTGTAGAAGCAAAATTTGACTAAATTATCTGTTCCGCTTTCCTTCCTCAGATACTCGAGCATTTGGCAGACCTGAAATCACCTTGGAATTGCCCCCATGGAAGGCCAACCATGCGCCATTTGGTAGACTTGACGTCCATTTACAAAAGAGCAGATGAAAATGATGCAAGCTTGTGATGGACATTCACACAACAGTTGCTAACTAGTATTTATCTTTAACTTATTGTACATGTCCTCTGTAAATCACGTACCAATTCTTACAATAGCTTATTATAACAGGAATGGAAACTCTGGGATCCTCTGATGTCTGTAAATCAATTGTCATAGATTCATCCTAAAATCTGGGTATCTGCACTGTAAAAACCTTTCTTCTTGTTCTGATTTTGTGCTGATGTATTATTACTGCCAAGAAGGGTGACGTGCCAACTAATGGACAATATAAAGATATAGTTGGAACTCTCATCAAAGATCATCAAAATAAAAGGATTTTGATAGGGATTTGACTAATGTTTTGATTATAGTAGGATTTCTTAACATCAACTAAAACAAAACAAAAACAAAATTCATATTATATAATGACAAATTAAAATACTAAAAATATAAATTATTTTAAAATAAAATTTTAATAATTTGAAACAGTTTCCAATTTTTTTGAGATAACAAATTTTTGAAGTTAAATTAAATTTAAATATATTTGGTGTGAAAAGTATGCTTAATTGATAAATTTACCTGGAACTTTATGCATTTTGGTCATTATATCTTTTTTATTATTATTTTGTGTCAATTATACTTTAATTTTGAAATTTAGTTGCAATTCTACCCTAAATTATAATTATTAGAAAAAAATTATTAATTAAAAGGTCAAAAAAATTGATCTTAAATTTATTATACCATATTGTCAAATTAAGTTTAAATTTCAATTAAAGTTAATTGAATTTTTTAATTTTACAAATTTAGTTAATTAAGTTATTAATTTGATTATTTGTAGTTTATTAAATTTACAAAGTTAAAAAACTCAATTAATTTTTATTAAAATTTAAATATTAAAGGGATAATATGGTATAATAAATTTTGAGGTCAATTTCAAATTACTATGAAAATATTATTATTATTATTATTATTTTCAATTTATCCCTAAAGTAGAATTGATGATATAATTACAAAATCATATAAGATTTTGGTTAAATTTATTTATTGAGCCGTGAAAATTATAAGCGCAATCGTACAATTTAAACATCAGGTGCGCTAAATACAAGTAGGGGCTTCAAAATAATTGACAAGTAATAAGCACAGAGAGAGGGAGGGGCTCATAGCTTATAGTGAAAACCCCGCTCGATTCGATCGCTCAAAATAACAACGAGAGAAGAAAGATCCAAAGAAGCTCTTACTTGGTAATTTCAAATTTCAAATCTCAATCATTCTTCTTTAAATTTTAGGGTTTAAACGATTTATTGTAAGCCAATTTTTTTCTTCTCCTTTGAAAACCTCTTAACAAGCTGGGGTTTTGGACAATTATGGGTTTTGAGCTTCAGCTTTGAATCGTCTCAACTGTTTCATTCTCGATCTGAACAAGATTTAAATTGTTTTTTTTTTTTTTTTACTCAGTATTTCATTAATTTATTATGTGCTTGACCTTTCACTTTTGTCTCAGGTAAGGTCTCTTGAGGTCACTAGGTTTGCTTTCTGTGCCCTAAAAGATGGTAACTCTCTCTTTCAGATTTAATTCATGATTTTTTTTTTTCTGGTTATTGTATTCTCGGTTTATTATTTTTGCTTTATTGACATTCTTAATTTTGTTCATTGTAGCTTCCTCTTTCTCTGCTTAAGACTGCACAGGGCCACCCAATGGTAAGGGATCTATTTTTGTCCCAGAATTTGACCTTAATCTGCAATTTTTAAGCTGCGTTGTGAACTTTGTTTTACCACTTTTTCTTTTTGCTGCAGCTTGTAATTCATGGTGATTCTATGTTGTAACAGTTGGTGGAACTTAAAAATGGGGAAACTTACAATGGACATTTGGTCAATTGCGATACTTGGATGAACATCCACCTTCGTGAAGTCATCTGTACCTCTAAGGTACCCTTTTGTCATTATTTACTTCTTTGCGTTTTTTTTTTTTTTTTTTTTAATTTTTTATAGGAATGTGGTTTTGTGCTGTTTAATAAGGATTTCATCTTCTTTGAATATTAATTGTGTTTTTGTTGGAATTTAATGTAGGATGGGGATAGGTTTTGGCGAATGCCTGAATGCTATATACGTGGGAATACTATTAAGTATCTTCGAGTTCCTGATGAGGTAATTACTGCACTGCACGCATAGAGTTCTGTACTTCCCTGCATAAACAGGTCGTGAGTTTGCTCCATCTAACATTTCTTTTCCCTGATGATTAACCCATTTTCCTCAGTTTTGGCATAAGTGTACTGAGTTTGGTTACATTTGAGAACAGAGTTAACTTTGCTTTTGTAGTTCCAGAACAATGCATCTTTTGTAGATTTTAATCAATACTAACTCCAATCTCCACTCACTGCCCAAAATATATAGAAGGAAAAAAAAATATGAATGCTTTCTGTTCAGACAAACACCAGAGTAGTGTCATCTGTGCAGCATCAGAGTACATGCAATATTTCTATGATATCACTCATCTTTGGTATCACAGTAGCCAAGATTAATATTCTTGTGAAATTAATTCTTCTATGGAATTCTTATAATAATGTGACATATTATTCCAAGCTTTTCTAATTACTAAACCCTGTGAGTGTTCTTTCATGTTTAAGTGGTGTTTTGCTTTATGATTCAGGTGATTGATAAGGTTCAGGAAGAAAAGAGCCGCTCAGGTATGTCTTAACTTGTTTATTGATATTGAATGATCATCTATCATACTAACTTCTATGAATGAGAAGATTGACATCAAAATTATTCTATTTTGGAAGATTTATTATGCACTCAGGAACATAATCAGAATAAAACTATTATAGTTACCATTTTTGGGATAAAATAATTTAACTTTTTTCCATATGTACCCACTCTTTTACTGATTAATGCTGCTGTATATGTTCTTTTTTTTATTTCATGGACATGTTATTCAAATGTGATGTGCATGGTTTTCTTTTTTTTGCGCTTTACACATTCAGAAAAGGGGAACCTCATGGTTTTGGTGTTTAAATGATTAATTGATTTTTCAACCTTCTTGTGCTTTACATATTCAGAAAAGCAGAAGCTTATAATTTTGGTGGTTAATTAATTAGTTGAATTTTTCTAGATCGGAAGCCACCTGGGGTAGGACGTGGAAGAGGAAGAGGAAGAGAAGATGGTGGAAGGCCAGTGAAGGGCATTGGGCGTGGTCTTGATGATGGAAGTGCTAAGGCTGCTGGTGGAGGCCGTGGCAGAGGTGGTTCAGGGGGAAAGCCAGGTGGAAATAGAGGTAACCATAAATAAAGTAGTATAGAAGAGAAAAAAAAAAAAAAGTGTATATGTTTCTCACTTGAGAAGATAGATTGAACAAGTGTCAGTGTATGAATGAATAAGTAGATTATTTGTTAAATACGGTCCATCAGAATTCGTTTCCACTGTTGCTGGAAGACCAAGATATTTCCAATTATCATTTCAAAAGTAAAAGCAAATTCTTATGTTCAGTCTGCAGTTTTATGTGTTGACAAACGCCACTTTTTGTCCAGCACTGTGGCAGCATATGCATGGTCTTGTAGGCTGCTTACTTTTTAATGAGTTAATGTCCTCATACAGGTCATTTTGCTTTTGGTGACAGGTGCAGGCAGAGGCAGGGGCTGATGCAAGAGATGAGAGATGGTAGCCAACCACTTGGGCCAGTTGCTACTTTTAGAGGCATTTTGCGCCCAACTTTTATGTGAAGTGTTATTTCTTAGGTTCATTCCCTTGAATGGTTGGTTTGTTTTGTGCTCCAAATGTAAGGTGATTTTACAAAAATTACTGCGAGCTGGTGTTGTCATGCTTATCATGTGAACTTTTGTCATATCTTGTGTAAGGTTGATCTCTTGCTAGCGAATTTGTTCAGTAGTGATTTGAGACAACCTATAGCTGCACTCTTTCCCCCCTTTCATATTCTTATCTACATATGGTGGTTATGATGAATTTCCTAGTTGCTGGGAATTACTTTATATTCTGTCGTATCATTTGCATTTTAATGCTTGAAAGTCACTTAATAACTCGGACTTTTACGTTTACGTTGAGACGTATGCTGTTGATTATGTAAACTTTTGCTTTTTTTTTTTTTTTTTTTTTTTTTTTATTCTCTGGTGAAAATTATCTTATTACGAAATATCTACCGATCAAAAATGTTTTTTTATAACATAATCAAGTTTCATCAAGCAAAAAGATGGGAGTGAGAGACTGGTAATGTAGCTAAAGGCAAGGTGTTAAAGGGAGGCTTTTCATTTTCCAACTCAGTAACCATTCGGATGTAATACAAGTCCTTGAACAAAAAGTGTGTGAAGGCAGTTAGTATGATGCTCTTTGCCTGCAAAATTGAACATAAATTTGACAAATACATAAGAGGAAATATCGTAATAAATATACATGACATTGCTAGTAAGGATGATGTCTATTTTTCTTTTTCTTCTGTGTCCTTGAGGATTTCATAACAAGCGTGCTTGAAATCCAGGAGCGGTTTATCTCTGCAGAATCATCAGACAACCAGCAACATAAGCGGCCATCTTCACCACCTGTCCACCCAAAAATGCCCAGGTTTTGGGCAGGTCCACCCTTGATGCTTGACATGGGTAATACACTCCTTATAACACCTGTATGGCCACCTCCAAGAATTGCTTCTGGAGAACCTATTGCTCCAGCTCTATAGTTTACAGGAAAATAACCCAAAGCACCTGCACAAGTGCCACCAATTACCCATAAACTTTCACCTTCTCCTGGGTAATGGCAATCAACAAAATAATCAACCTGCCAAGACAAAAAAGAATGGGGAATGTGAATTTTTGCTACATAATCATAGCACTTATGGGTACAAAGTGTAATCATACAAGTAAATAACACTTGCATGGGTCATCCCAAGTCAAAATTTCAAACTAAGATGCACACCTCAAGGTTTTTGTTTTGATTTCTAATTACATGTAAAGATAGAGACTGAAATTTTTATGTCAAAATAATTGTTTTTTAAAATGGAAGCATAATGGCTCTTAAACTAGTAGCATTTCATCTCCCCACATAAACAAACTCATGCAGTCCAGCAACCAAAATTCTCAAACGATTTACAAGTCTACTTAATTGCTGTTGATATATGAGCAACACCATTCAAATAGTTTAACTCTAAGTACAGTTACCTTCATTATATGCAGGGCCATTTGTTAATATGTTGATTGCAGAAGAACTGAGACCACTAAGATGCATAATCATAATGAGACTTTGAGACCTTCTACTGCACCATATAAATATCATTTTGATACACCATTTTTATTTTTCGTGAGGAATCATTATGATGCACCTCGTATGTGACAATGCAGAGGAAAATTTGCATATAATGCCAAGGAAAACAGTTTGACTATTACTGTATACAACAAGAAAAGGAAAAAAAATTATCAAATAGGGAAGAAAAACATACATGATCTAATGTCCAGCTGTCAGATGCTAATGAACGGGCTTCCTGTAAGTTTGCTTCATTTCTTGTATCCTTCCAATCCCAAATGCTGTAATATTTTTTCATAAAAAAATAAGAAAACATAATACATGTTAGAGGTGGATAGCAAATGCAGGATTTTAAATGAATAACAGAACCATGTGCCCATGTGGCATGACAAACCATGTGATATGCCTCATATTTTTTACCAGACAACAACATGATAAAACTCATCTTGCAGTACTCGTGAGCACCGGAAACACTATTGACTGATACCTTAAACTTTCGATATGTGTCAAACACCAGAGTTTTTGATAGTTCTCTCCAAAAAATCCCACTTTCCCAATTGAAGTTCCCACATTAATTACCTACAAGATTTTAACAACTTATTTTATCACATATCTAGGAAAAGACTAGATAGCAGTTGCAAGAGAATAAATGAACTCATCAAATAGGACAGTGTATGGTCTTCAAACAGTAAGACAAAACCACATGGTATTGTGAAGCAGGGGATTCAGCACAGATTGTTTTGCAAGACAGCATGCAAAAAGAAATTACCTTCAGAGAACTGAAATTATTATTATCTTGAGAATAGTTCATAAGAGATAAGACATAATCTCTCCTCAGAAAAGTAATTGATGTGATAAACAACTAGTTGAAAATGCTGAAACTAAATGTCCCCAAAACATATGCTATAAAAAAGAATGAGGAAAGGGGGGAGGAAGGATAGAACAATGCTTGTTCAAACAAAATAAGCCCACAAATCAGATTACCATCTAAATACAACCAAAACCACTTAATGTCAAATGGGAATCTAAAGTATAGATCCTTTCAAAGCATGCCATTTCCAAGTGCATTACATGATACCAATACATATAATAATATTACAATTAGTATAATACATTGATCTTCCAAAGAAAAAACATCATCAAAAGAAATGGTATGAGAACTTTTTATATTGAGTAGTATTATCTCTTATATTTGACAGAAATGTTTAACAGAGACGAGGAAGATGCAACTTGAAGACATGCTCTATGGCAACTATACTTGAATGGCTATTAAATTACTTTGATCAGCATGCTCATTCAAAAATTATGAGGCCAACCAATTAATTTATCTCACTGAATAAATTGAATACAAAAACACAAACAGAAAAAAAAAAAACAAAAAAAAACAAAAAAAAAAACAAAAGAACATAAAGTAAACAATACTAATAATTAAGTGCCTGCACTTACAGATTCCAGATGATCATCATCATTGATATCCCCATCAGTATTAAATATACACATCAATCCATCTACAGAAGCAGAAAGAAGCTTGTTTTGATGGCCTGGGACAAAATGGACCTGATAATAATCATGGAGTTGAAACAAAATAGTGTAAGCCCATGTTTCATGGATGACAACACTAATCCAATAATAAAATATCATTGCCTAAACAGAACCATCAGAAGACATAAATTTGGAAAATCTTTGTTGGAAACTCAGTGACTGACAGCTCAACTGATAATTTTTAACGACACAATGTGCAGAGTGGCACAGACACAACTGTGATAGAATAGTCTAACTTTGTCCTTGAATCTGGAACGTAGCAATGTCAACCAACACCAGGAGAGCACCAGAATGTGACTGTGTAGTTATGTGTAGTACTACCATGTGGGAGAGATACATAATTGAGAAGAGATATTTGGCTTTCCCTTCTTCTTTTTTTTTTTTTTTTTGCTAAAATATAAACTACAATATTCAATTTTTCCCCCTTGTGATTTCCTTGATTAATAGTTCTTGGATATTCAGACAGATAACTAGGATTTTGCATTCTAACATGATTTCAAGTTGAAAACCAAGTTGCGCTGGCAGGTAGTCATAAATAAATGCATCAATTAAAAAAAAAAAGTAAGATGAAACTAAATAAGATTTGCAATAAAACAAAATACCTGAGTAACATCTTCAATATGCGATTCTTCAAGACATGCAACTTGTTTCTTATTCCTCCAGTCCCAGAAAAGTATCTGAGTTAACAAGAAACCAAAATCAACATAAACTCAAGTTGTATATCAAATTTGCTATGGCAAAACAGCAGCACAGCATGCTCTCAAGTGAAGAAAACAAATTCAAAAGCACAAAACCTGAGATTTAGATCCAGCAGCAAGAAGATTATCAGTAGAGCCACCAAATGAGAAGCTAAAAATCTCTTGAGAAGAACCGGCACTTATACAGGAAACCTAAAAATGTTATTAATAATCAAACAGAATATTCAAAGCATTAATATACCTCCATAATTTATAATTAGAGTATGTACCTGGTGGAAGGTTCTGGTGTCCCAAGCTCTAATAGTACCATCGGAAGAGCAAGAGTGCAAGACGTGCGGGGTCGAAGAAATAGCGAAAGCAATTTGATTGATAGTATTGAAATTACCTTTGCATTCTCCTTGGTACTGACCGGTCAACGGAGAATAAAGCTTCACTGTGTTCGTCGATAGCGATACAGCCATTGAAGTCCAGTCATTCCTACCAATTTAGAAATTAACCCTAACAATTTAGAAACTTGATTTCTTCAAGTAAAAGAAAATAGCAACTGAGAAAGCATACTTGGGGACGATTTGGAACACGTAGTCGTCGCCGAAGTTAGTTTGGATTGAGTTTTTGAGTCCGAATCGCTTGATTGAATTCGGATTCGGATGCTCCACTTCCATCTCCATAGCCTCCTCCATCTCTGTTTGTTTGTTTCTTTGTCGAGGTGGTGGCTTTCTTGTCACCGTCTGCTCTGCTATAATCGGAAAGGAAGCAGCAGAAAAAAAAGTACGTTTGAGGGTTTTAGGGTTTTATCTTCTGTTGTGAACCTCACCGTATTGAATCTCCTTAAACCAATGACTTCTTGCTGCGCCATCAGATTATCCTTTTTTTTATTATTAGTTTTTTGGAGGGAAAGTTACTTAGTGCTGCATCCTTAAAATTTTTTATAATTAGTATTTCAATTTCTATTATTTTAAAATTAACACTTTTAATCTTAAAAATTTTGAGATATTTTGAAATTTTAGATATTGAAATGTATACATTAAAAACTAAAATATAAATAATTAAAAATTTATAATTTTATAAATAAAAATCAAAGTATTAAATTATTAATAAATTGTTAAAATTGAAAATATTAATTTTAAAATAAAAGTTACTAACGTGTATATACATATCAAGAGTGAATAATAATTCACTCAAAAACATATTTTCAAATTTAAAATATTTTCGATATGTTAATTATATAAATATCAAGAGTAGATAATAATTCACCCATAAAAATATTTTCCTCTTAAAATTTCTTTTAATAAAATTAATTATTTCTTTTTTTTAAGCATTGAGTTCGTATATGCACTAAACATTAAACAATGCCTAATGCCTAAGTGTGCATAGTTGAAATTGTTTTCAAAATTACATTATTAGTCCTAATATATTTATTAAAAAATCTCTTTAAAATCAATAAAATAAAATATTTTTCCTTTACTTAAAGTACAGAACATTTATATTTGCCAACATATGTAAATTTAGTAATGCCTTTTCTTTACAAAAAAAATTTTAAAGGTTGAGACCAACCACTAAATATTTCTAATATAATTATTTAATATCATAAATTTAAAGAAAGAGATGGACTAGGGAGCTGTATTATGTAACTTAAAATTTAAAGAAAAAATAAGCTATATACATTAAATTTTAAGATAAAAAATAAATTTTTACAGAGATTTAGAGAAAATTTATTGCTAATAAAATTTAAATCTATTTTTTACTCTATTTTTTTTTCAATTTTCTTTATCATAGAATCGTACAGGGTAAAATAAAGGAAAAAGCCAAAGGCAAAAACAATTGCAAGTCAAAAATGTAAGCCGATTGACAGTAATCTAAATTATTTGAGCTTTTACCAAGGGAGTAGAAATGACAAAATTCGATATGTTCGCTCTGAATTCAACGGAAAATTTTCGTCCCACTTATGATAACGGGTAAAGATGAAATTAAATCTCTCCGTCCCGTCTTAATTTCTGCCTCGTATATATA
>CATKHJ010033502.1:0-19206 GCA_949750685.1 Vernicia montana | reverse complement strand
ATAAAATTGAAAGATTAAATAAATTACTATACCAAACAAAATTATAATAAATTAATAAAAATATAAATTATTAACACAAAATATAAATATATTTTTTAAAAGAATAAAAGAATATAAAAGAATATAAATATAAATATAAATGAAATACAAAAAGAAAAAATTTTTAAGCAAATAAAATTATAAAATTATAAAATATAGCTGTCAATAAAAAAGGCGGGGACCAATTGTGAGTGTAAAGAAAAAAAAAAAAAAAAAAAAAAAACTCAACTAAATTAAAACTACGTGTGTGTGTGTGCGCGTATGGTGAAATCAGGTCCATAATATAACAATTCAGCATTATCAATGTAAAATTGTAAAGTTTAAATTATTCTTCCCTAACAAATTTAGCTATGATAATCGCTATTCTAATTGAAAAAAAAAATAAGTATAATAAATTATTTTTCACTTTAATCTTATCATATGCATATAATTGCAATTAATTATTTAGAAGCTCGAATTTCTATCTAGAAAATTCTTTTTATCCTTTCATTGTTTTTCTAGCCACCAATATCAGTCCCTCTTAGATTGATGGTGGACCATTTCTCTCCCCTTTTTTTTTTTTTTTTTTTTTTTTCAATAATATTTAAATTTATTCTTATTCTAGCATATCTTTCATTTTTTTTTTTCATATTTCTCTCCTTTTTAGTGGATATATTTTATATTTTTATCTCCTTTATTATTTGGTCATTAATGCAATATGCAGTGTAAGTTTTATTTTTAGTATTGAATCTACTGGTATTCAAATTAAACTTGCATGAAGATAATATAAGTAAAACAGTGACTATTGTTTGACATTAAGGGAGTGTTACTTAAAATTAAAATTTTTAATATTGAATTATTTTAATTTATTTGGTAATGTTTATTTGGTAAAATCACTTAAAATGGAAGCGAAAAAAAATTTTAATCCTATCATAGTCATTTGAAGGCGTCTTTATTCATTGTTTGTCACCCCTACTATTTGACTTTCACTTTTATGAATTATTCAACTTCAGCTTTTTCTTGGAAGCGAAAAAAAAAGCTTTTTCTTGGGAGCAACAATCTGAATTCTGAATATTACTAATTAAATTATTCTAAATATTTAGAATAAAGAATTTAAGGATTAGAATGGGCAAAAAAACAAAAAAATTTTAAGGAGTAGTTACAAAAATATCTTTTAAAATTTATTTTAACATACATTTATATAAATTTTTTTTTATATATTAAGTAGATTCAATGAATCGAAATAACATTGTAAATTATACAACATGAGATAACCCTTTCCTTTAATATCTATCACTAAATTAGTGATAATTTTTTGTGATTTGAAAAATTCGAATCTAAAACCTCCCACTTCTCACACCTTTAAATGGATAAGAAAACTAATCAGACCACACTTGATATTGATTGACTATACATTTATACATTTAATTCTTGTTATTTTAAATTAATAATATTAGTTTATAAAAGTCACTAATAACTCAATACATTAATTGTAACACTTTTAACCTAAAATTAAAAAAAATAATAATTTTCCTAAAGTTTTCCCAATAAAAAAAAAAAGCTAAAAAAAATTCTCTCCTTTTTTTTTTTTTCCAAAGTTTTCTCTCTTTTTTTGTGTTTTAAGCTGTCATTAGCTAAAAAAAGTTAGCGATAACCCCATGTAATACCCCAAGTTTTGGACGATTTATAAAGACTTTTAAATATGTGTGAAGTGGTAAAATTTTAAAAATTTGGACAGAAGGAAAAGTAACATTCGTTAAGGATCGTTATTGACGAAGTGGAGGATGAAGGGATAGTTTAGGAATCATGATTGGACCTCTATGCTAGTTCTGAGAAAAGTATGGCAAAAGAAAGTAGTACGAAGTAAAGAATTTCGAAGAGAAAGACAACGAGGCGAAAGAGAAGTTCCAATAATAAGACGAGGATTGGTTACAATGATGAACTTTACAAACGAGGAGAAAAATTGATAGGTGGACAAGCTCAGTGTTGACGAGGACAAAGACGAGTAATAAGAAGCTTCGATGATGAGACAAAGTGAATAGACGAGTTTAGTACAAGCAAATGAGCATAGGAACTCGACATGGTAAGATCGAGGACGAGCTGAGGATTTGATAATAGGGCTTCGGGTGTTTGTATAGGTTTGCGAGGAGAGTTGATAGATTCGTATCTGTTTAGTATTGTGCAGTGTATAGTTTAAGTTTAAGTCTGTGTTAGTGTGTTTATAATTTTTTTTAAAAGTTGTGTCAGAGTTTGTATGGTTAGGGTTGAAAGTCATTTACCACTAATAGTTTTCCATAAATTGAATAGTTAGAAATAAAAGTTACATTCCCAATAAAAAGTTTACCTTTCCAATGAAAGTTTTTTTTTTTTTTTTCCAAGGACCAGCTTTATGCCATTAAGCATATTTTTAATTATTTCTTATTTCTATATAAGGACCAATAGACCGTTCCAGACCTTCAATTTCTTTTTCTTTCTAAAATTTAAGTTCTGAATTTCTTTCTCTAAATCCCAGTTAGATTTCAAATGTAAATCTGATTTTCTTCATTGATCTTTTCTTTCAAAAGGAGTTAGCCAATCTTCAGATTGAATATGAGACCCAAATGATAGATGGTTCTTTCGATTTTCTTAGAAGAGCTCTAGGTAGATCTAGATAGTAGATTTGTAGTTCCGGTGAGCTTAAGGATGGTAGATGCTGAACTTGATGATGATTAGGGAGTTATTAAGAGACCATAACATATATGATGATGGTGATTTGTGACTTTATTGGAGAAGTTATAGCTAGAGAGGTAAATTATGGAATGTGTCAATACATGGTAAAACCACATTATGTTGTTTCGTTGAATTCCATTCTTTTGTTGTTCTAAATAAATGATAAATTATTTTCATTAGTGTTATTGTTACCATATATTGGTAACTTACTATGGTAATTTTTTTTGTATATGATATTGATTCTAATATGCAAGGTCGTTTCAGCCAAAGCCAATGTATTTGTAAATGACGAGACCATTTGGGTTGACCGAATGTTGAAATGAAAATCCTATCAAACCAATGTTTAACCTTTGACCACTTACTGACAAAATGCCCTAACTAATGGGGGAAATTAATTAGATTGTTTATATTAGTGACTCAACTAATCGGGTTTATAAATTAAGTCAAACGTATCCTCGCAGACATGTGACGGTGTTTCAAGGGTGAAGTAGCTGCCCTTTATGTTGTTTTTCCAAGGACTTATGGGTTTGCTCATGAAGTACCTTTCTTATTATACCACGATGGTTTTCGGATGCTACTGTTACTGAGACTTTTGAGGTAATGGTTTATCCCACCCATTAGATCTTTGATTGTTATGACAATGCTGAGACCCGTGAGACTATGGTTATGATTACCCCAAGTTCTCTGATAGTTATATATGTTTTTGTCAGGATTGATCCTTTGGTGTTTGTTTTTTCTCGGCACGTATAATTGTTCTTTATTACCGAAATTGATATGTATATGTATATGTATAAATGTTCACATATTTGCAAAATTCTTCATGAATTCCTGTATTGAATACATTACATAATTTACTGAGTTAATGACTCACTATAGACATCATATTTTATCTAGGGTAATTTTAAAAATATTTATTTTTAAAGAATATATAAAGATTTTCAAAAATATATATATAATAGAAATTGGTGTTAAAATTTCATGTTAAATTCTTTAAATATAAAAAGAAATTGTATTATTTTTTTTATGTATTTGGTATTGATTTTTATTTTAATTATTTATTTTTGTTACTTTAAAATTTTATTTCAATTTTAAAAGCCATTTTAGCATTTAGTTTCAAGTGAAAATTTTAAGATAAAAAATAATTATAAAGATAATATATTTTTATTTTATTTACTTTATTTTATTTTTAGACCATTACATCTGTATTTTAAAAAATTTGAATTGATCTTGACCCTTTAATTTGATTTTGATCCTAGCCTTTAAAAATTATCATAGCCTCCAAGATTTGATCATAGCCTTTTATTTCTTTTACCTAGTTTTGACATTTTTACCCTCAAATCAAATTTGAAAAATCCAATTTGAAGGAGGCATTTCAGTCTTTTCCCTCCCCATCTTGTGCTAGATATATATAATAAGAAGAATGCTAGCCATACTCTCCTTCAACACTCTCCATTTTATTGGTCCATCATATTTACTGTTTTCAATAAAATTACTTATAACTTATTTTTTTAGGTAAAATTAAATATACTTCTATTTTATTTTCTCTCTCTTCATAATAATATAAGTAATTTTATTGAAAATAGTAAATATGGTGACCAATAAAATGGAGAATGTTGAAGGAGAGTGTTGAAGGAGAGTGTGGCTAGCATTCCTCTTCTTTTTATTCATTAAGAAATTATTTAGTACACCTCTATACAAAACAATAAGGAGTGATTAATTATTAATTTTTACACATTAAAAATATTATTAATAATTATAATTTTTATTTATTCAGACGACAATTTAGTCACTTTATGATTTAAAAATACTAATTGCTCTTTGCTCTAACAATGTGGCTGCCCTTACAAATTATATCACTTACTTTATTTTTTTTAACAATAATATCACTTATTTTAATCCACATTTAAAATTTAATACTTAAATTTTTAATTTTATCAAGTACCATCTTACTTCTCAAAGAACACGTATGAATGGCAATAATGAGGCTGGGTGAGTTATACAATTTCTTTTTAACGGCGGGTCAGATGGAGTTGAAGTGGTTCTGGAGGCTAAGCAAATATCTCCGGACTTGTGTCTTTTAGTAATGTTTATAATATATTCTTTTTATTTTTATAAAAAAAAAAGGGCAAATGGATATGACCATGAAATCTTCTTTAAATGTGGCAAGGATGTGTGAGATTATATAAGTTATCACATCTTTATAAAATTGTTATAATTTTATAAAAAAGTGTGTTCTATTCTTATCGTTTGTGTGTATTGCTTAAAAAAAAAAAAAAAAAAAAGGGGATGACCCAGTCAACATACTTATCGGCAGGAATGGATAAGTATTGTGGCAGCCATCCTGGGTCCCCAAAGCTAAAACAATTATATAAAATAGTTTGTGAAAAAGACATCGGAGTAGTATTAATTTTCACAAATTAAGTTATTTAATTATGATCATTTTTACATGATTTTTCTTGTTTATATAATTCTCAATTCTCCCTTAAGTATTTTTAATATCAATTTTTTAAGTCTATAGTTTTTTTTTTTTTTTTTTGAATTTAGATTTATGTATAAATTTAATAATTTTATTACTCTAATCCTTATATATATATATATATATATATATATTATTTAGTTGCTTATAAATGTATTTTAAGCATAAATTTTACTAATGCTAAAAAAAAAGTATAATTTTTACTTAAATTAAGTTTTACCTTTTTTTTAAAAAAAAAAAAAAAAATTTAATCTTAAATCTATCCTTGCCTGTGAATGTATATTCAAAATATTAAAATATTTGAAGAGATTCAAATTTGGGTCAAGATTTGCTAAGGGTTGGTGTGCTGTGCAAAAATTGGCAATTTTATTATCATTATTATCATTATTTGGGTTGGATTGGCAACTTTATTTATTACTATTTGTTTTTCTGGTGGTTCATTGGATTGAAGGATTTGGATCGTTTTGGTATACATATTAATTTTGACTTGTACTGGATTAGATTTGAGTGGTTATTCTTTTTGTTTGTCTTGTAGATGTTAACTTAATTTGAATATATTGAAATTGAAGTGTCTGTTCTTAGCCACTAGACGCTGCCCTGGTGGTCATGTAAATGTACAAGGCATACGTGGAGGGATTTAGATTCTAAGTCTCTCGTATTACAAAGACTTGGTGGATATCAATTTGTTAATTTTCCTAACGGCCTCCCACTAATTACTAATATCTGTATGTATCTCTTGAAAAAAAAAACAAAAATCTATATCTTACAAGTTTCAACTTTTGTTGCTTACAAGTTTCAACTTTTGTTGCTTACAAGTTTCAACTTTTGTCTTTGAACATAAATTGGTTGAATGAGGTTATTAGAAATTAATTTAGGTTATTTAGAACTGGACTGTTCATTAGTCAAGCATGAATTTGAAAAATGCCAAATTGTTTAAAAGTTTGATATGTTGAATTCTTAATTTTTTCTTAAATTGAGA
Organism: Vernicia montana; assembly: GCA_949750685.1. Taxonomy (NCBI): domain Eukaryota; kingdom Viridiplantae; phylum Streptophyta; class Magnoliopsida; order Malpighiales; family Euphorbiaceae; genus Vernicia; species Vernicia montana. The sequence goes on along the minus strand of CATKHJ010033502.1, from coordinate 13,024 downwards.
CTTGTGGTCCAACCGACAAACTAGTTTGATTAGGATTTTAGTCCCCTTGTTAAAGAAAAAAATAATTAGTTTTATTTCTTTTATTGGATGAGCCACATAAATGGACATTAGCTTTCCTCTCCCATAAACTCCTTATCGTATTTCCCTAAATAGAATTTAATCTAGCCTTTATTATTGAGATACTAGCAAGCAATAAATTATTAAAACTGATTTTTTTATTATTAAATATAAATTATTATTAAAACTGATTTTTTTCAATTCGTTTTTATGTTGTAAAAGAATAGTTATACAACTATCAAGCAGATTGTTCAAAATATATGCAAATGTTCCTTTATTTATTTATTTATTTTTTCAATTGGATAAAAGTATCTTGGGTCAATTTGTGTGTCTATCAAAGACTAAAATCTTTTTTTGGATGAATCTAGAAGTGCATCCTCATACTCGACCCATACTTCTAATTAGATACTGAATCAAATGGTAAAAGTTGAAAAATAGTGAAATTACACAATAAATGCATCTAATGTATTAGAATACATTATTATTATTATTATTATTATTATTTAAAGTTTGATTAAGATGATAATTCAAATTTAAAATCTTTCAACTCTAAAACACTCTAACACCACCAAGTAAAAGGCTCATTGGTTATTATACATGCTAGTTTTTCTGTTTTGATTATGGAAATAATCTCCATATATGTGCACTCGTAACAACAATATAGCAAAATTGCATATATTGTGTGTTTTATTTAAATGGGTGGAGATGTATTTTTCATTTTGATATGACATTTTTGCAAATAATAACTTTCAATCACTTGATCATATTTATGAAGAAATGATGACATTGATTTTTTGTAACAATGCAGACCATAAATGACGTTCTATTCGGTATCATATCAGCTGGATTATCAAGATACTTGGATCATCGGTCCCCTAAATGTAAATTCCTCTTTTTTTTTTTTTTTTTTTTTTTTTTTTTTAATATGTTCTAAGTTTATGTTTGGTATTTTTTTTTAATTATAAATATAATAAAAAAAATTTACACAATTTACACAATGAAGTTTTGATAAATATTTTACTTAAGAATTGTAATCAAACATCTTCTAACTTTGATAAATGTATTTGTCAGCTTTAAAAGAAGGCCAACAACTAACAGGAATAGCTATGGTTAATTTAAGAAAGCAAACAGGATTACAGGTCAGTATAACTAATACCTATGTTTTCAAATCCAGATCGGCTTGGCCGATTCAATTTGAAAAATTAGAAATTGGTCCACAGACATGTCACATCCCTCTTTTGAAATATAAAGGTCCTAGGACATGGATAAGTGTACGCTACTAAAGACCTATAGAACCCATATGTTTTAGATTACTATTGTAACTCTGGTGGCATGCCGGCAATACAGTTACCATTCTCAAAATCAAACTTGCAAGGAATAAATTACTCTCAATATTATCACCTTATATTCTCAATTCCATTTAAGGCACAAGTAATCTCACAATCACCATTACACACTTATAATAGATTATGTACTATAGAGTGACTAGATATTGTCACCGTACATCAAACTATTATCAGACGCACACATATTTACAGATCCAAGTTATATTAATCTTTACATAATACTACAAAATATAAACTTATACATAAACACTTTTTCAACAACCTTCAGCAGCAAGTGAAGAAGACTTGCGCTAGATTCTGCTATCCTGAAAAAAGTGGTAAAGGAAAGGTGTGAGATATAAATCTCAGTGAATATATATTAAATAACCAAGTACAATATTTGTAACATGTTAATCATTCTTTTGATTCAATAGGTTAACACAACAAGAAGTAACAGAATTCCAGAATAATTCTCAATTGATGGTTTTAATATAAATTATTATTGATTTATTGTAAACTTAATTTACAGTTCCCATGTAATATAGTACTGTGGAATCCACAGATTTCATGTTACAAATTATATCACAAGGTTAGTTAGACCTTGTGGCTAGGGTATTTAAATACCTTATAGTAAAGTTTAAATCACTGTGCACATAGTTCGGTGATCCCCTCACCGAAGGAAGAGAATTTCTGCTTTTGGTCTTAGGTTGGGTTTCAAACAAATAGAATAATTTACTTGAAGGAATATAATGAGGGTTTATAGTTCACAATAACAAGTTTCTCAATTTCAATGTCAAATGATCAAATACAATCACATAATTGTAGTGTAAAGGATGTGCTGCGAAATTTAATATATACTCACCTCAAACTCTTTACGTTTCGAAATATGGATATTCTTCTTCTTCCTTCTCGTTACAAGGTTCATCCTCCAAAATGTTTTCCTCACCCTCTACACATTATAAATGTCATATAAAGTTAAGTTTTTTCTTAACTAGATTCATTATAATTATAGAATTGAAAGATAGGTTTACATGTGTTATGGAACTACTCTTACTATTCCTATTTTAATTGAAGTTATACACTTCAATTGATTTTATTTCAACATATATGCACATTCTAATACATTTCCCTCCATTATGGTCAAAATTTTGCTCATTTGGAACTTTGGTAATTTCTAAGATTTACTCTCTAAGTTTCCCTACATTATGTCATCTAAGGTTTAGTAGGGTTTCAGCCCCTTGTTTTAACTATAACTCAAGCTACACAACTCCAAATGAAACAATTCTTTTCTTTTTTATTTTTTATATATGAAACTAGATTTATAAGGGTACATTTCATTAGTTTGGACTTCGAATTGATTCTACTTCTAAAGTGCTCAAATTTAGAGTTGAATGTCAAAAATCCTGCTAGTCGAAGTACCTTGCAACTGCCACTTAGTCTCCCTATACCTCCTAACCTACTTGGAGTATTACTCTGGAATTTTTATTGATATTAGATGGCGTATGAAGCTTCATTTCTTATGTTTTAATCATCTCCAAATTCTCATCCTAGGATACTCAAACCCAGCTTCCAATTTCCTGAAATCTTAGAGTTGTCTGCAGGAAGATAGTCCCATTTTCCTGCCAATATCTCCAAAAGTATAAAGAATTGACTTAAACTTCCTTGTACAGAAATAAACTACAAACATCAAGTTACAATTTTGATGCTTTGACCTTCCTCAAATTCGTACTCCCTGGGGTTCAATTTCCCCTCTTAAGTTCCAGCACCTCCAAACCCTCAAGTCTATCTACTTTGGTTTTTTATTTCATTCATCCTATTCTTCTATTTCTTACTCCTTTCCACCAAAACCACCCCAATTTAGTCTTTTTCATTCATTAATTTATCTTTTCTCAACTCCAAAAACCTCATTTCTCCACCCTCCAATTCAACCAACACCACAATTTAATCATACAATTATCACACAACATACATATATATAGATGAAAAGAGCTAATTTAATTCATAATCTTACCTCAAAAATTCTCTTCTTCTTCTTTTCTCTTGCTCTCTCTTTCTTTCTCTCTTCCTTTCCTTAGTAAAGTTTTTGAGAAATGAAAAGATGAGCTTATCTTCTCATCTTCATCCATTTATATTTTTTCTTTTCTTTTTCTTTTATTTAATTCATATGTAATTTTGGCAACTCCTCCACCCGTAATCACTCCTCTTCCTTGGCCGGCCTTGACACCTAATTACCTTTTTTTTTTTTTAGTCAAATGTAATAATTTTCTTTTTAAAGAAAATTACATTTTTTTTCTTTTTACCTATAATTTTACTACACTTTCTAATTTTAGTCTAAAATTATTTTTTGTCTCTAATTTAGGATTCTAGTATTACTTTTAGTTAGTTCCTTAATAATTTTACTTAAATTAAAATTTCCGAAAATTCTGAAAGTCGCTATTCTACCGATAATGCATACACTAACCCGATTCCCTTAATCACACGCCATATTAATTCTTGAATTCCTAATTTCCTAATTTCTAGGTTTCTAATGGTCAGAGAAAAATCCTGGGATGTTACAAGACCAGTCCGGATCACTTATAAATTGAGTATTTTCCATAACAAGCGTTCACAATGTGTAACGAATGTTACTTTACTTTCTGTTTAAAAATTCTTGGAATTCAATTGATTGTAATGTTCATCCAAAACATGTAACGTGCGTTACCTATGTATATCAACAAACACTTGAAACATAACTAATACTTTTCTTGTGAAAAATAATACCCTTTTTTTAATAACATACTATTAAATAATTTCTTATAAATTTTACTTTTTGCTACAAATAAAGATTTTCAAATTAATGACTGGCTTGTTGGATCAGGAACCAAAAGAAATGATGAAAAGCAGTTCAACATCTCGATGGGGTAACAAATTTGGGATGATGCTTCTTCCTGTACATTATCAAAACATTGAGCCTCTTCAGTATGTGAAAAGAGCCAAGACCATGATAGACAGGAAGAAGCAGACATTAGAGGCTCACTTCTCATATCAAATTGGGGATTTAGTAATGTCATTGCTTGGATCAAAGGTGCAAATCAATTTATCATAGCTAATTAATTAAGATATATTAACATAATATTGCATTAATATATTAAATTATTAATAGGAAACCTAATTTTAAACTCTTGAATGGAAAGAAAAAAAAAAACTTTATTTAGACTCTCGAGTTTATAACATCTATTAAACTCTTATTTTATTTATATATATTGAAGATTTTTATAATGAATGAAATTGTCAAGATTTAAACCCTTAATTTTTTTTTATTATTTATCAAAAACTTAAACTAAATTTAGATAAATTAACAATTGTGTGGTGCATAAAGGTGATGAAATTGAAAAAATAATTAATATGGTTCCACACTCATATGAGGTGAATTCCATTTATAAAATGGGACTCATCAAATAATGGTACATACATACTCCTCAAGTAGTTAAGAATTTCCATAAGTATAAAGAAGTTAAACGTTAATCATAAGCTTTTTAATACATTTTAATTCAATTCAAAATTTTAAATGTATGATGATTATAATAATATCTTTTGTTTTTATGTCCAACTAGCTAGTTTATACGTTTACATATTTCCTTATATCATACAATGGAAAATTTATGCATATTGAACTTAATAAAAAGAATAATTAATTAGGTTTTTCTTAATTTTTTTATCATTAGAGGAGGGGGTTTCGAAACTCAGCTCAAATCATATATGCATTAGATTTTTCCCAATTGTTAATTTATTTATATAATTTGGTATTATTGTTGTTTTCTTTTCCTAATTATAGAAAAAATATTATTAAAAGTTATTTATTTTATTATTTAATATTTTAAAACAGAAAAAATTGATTGATACAATAAGACAAAATTATAAAAAGTGGTTAACATTCTTATTTCAATATATATATAATTTTTTCATATAGGAAAACAAAAAATAGAAATAGAAATGATATCATACCCTGCTTGCAATATTTAAAATTGATGAATAATGATTTTGCATATTCTTATGGATAGTTGTGCTTTGTTGGCTTTGTAGGTTGCTTGGTTGCTTAACTACAGGATTATGTGTCATACTACATTTACAATCTCCAATGTGATTGGACCCAAAGAAGAGATTACTATTGCAGGCAACCCTATCACATTCATAAGAGCCACCACATCTAGCTTACCACAAGTATTGCCTTCAAACTTTAACATGTTTTTCTCATATATATGCACTTTAATTCCTATAATTTCAGAATTTGAGTTTAGTCCATATATTATTATCAACAAGGAAAAGAAATATAAAATTTGAAGGGACTAAAGTGTTTTAAAAAATAAAAATTTAGAAACTAAAGTTAAATTAGATTTTTAAAATTTTGAGATCTAAAGTTCAATCTAATTTAAAGATAGGCATTAAAATATAATAGAAATTCATAAATTGCTAATAGAAAACTAAAGTGATTAACAAATTGTAGGGACTAATTAAAATTTCTAATTTTCAAATTGTAGAGATCAAAGTGTATTATTTTTTTTATTATTTAGAAAAATCTTAAGAAATTGTTAATAAATAATACGTATATTAATGGTATTTAATTATTTTAATTAATTTTTACTGGACCTTTTTATTTTATTTTATTTTACACTACTTTAAATAATTCTTTTTAACAAATGTGGATTAAAAGTAAAACATTTGATGTTAATTACAATTAGCAATACTACTACTCGATATATAAAATTTTCATAACTAAAATTTTTTTGTAACACTATTATAAACATTTAACTGCATCATTGATGTGTTGTTAATATATAAGTGAACTTTTTATAATATTATCAATTTGTTGTTATAGGTATATATTTATTGTTAATCGTTGTTTTAACTACCTATATGAAATGATATTAAACTAATATTGTATTGTGAATTTTCACTAAACTTTAATTTAACACGATTCATAATTATATTAGTATAGAATTATAGAGTGTGGACTCTACCAAATTGGAAAAACTCTCTCTCTTTTATCTGATTAAATTGGTATAAAATTGAATGCCATATAAGATTTCTTATGAATTTCCTGTCGAAATCAAGTGAAATTAGTTAGCTTAACTGTAATGAAATTATAGTTTAATCATAAGTTGAATTTTTATGATATGATGAAACTTAATTTAATGTTTAGTGTTCATTAATATAATAAATTCTTTTATATTTGATGATAAATTAAAGCTGAGTAGGCAATTGTTGATGTTAATTTCCAGTTTATTAAAAGTATGTTTTTGTTGGATTGTGAAATATAGGCAGTGGCAATGCATATGGTGAGCTATGGTGGGAGAGCTGACATGCTAATAGTTGTGGCCAAAGACATTATTCCTGACCCAGAATTTCTTGCTAAGTGCTTTGAAGATTCTTTAATTGAAATGAAGGAAGCAGCAGCTTTAGCCACGATATGAAATGAATGTGAATAAATTTATAGTGCAAAAGAAATTTGTTGGTCCATTGTCTAGCAAAGTTAATTAGTAAACCATACTAACATTTCATATTTAGACGGGAAAAATTCTCAATAGGTTTAGTTGATTGTCAAATGAATAATTTGGTTGCATATCAACCAATTCTACAGGTTCAATAATTGTATGAAATTTGTACAAATTCAATTAAGAATAAATTATTTGCATGATAAAATGTCAATAGTATGAAAACTTGTACCATTACACTCTAATTGAGTTAACAAACTGAAAGTGGTAAGAAAGTAACACAAATAGTAGTAGGTGAACTTACAACATTTCTACACTTGCAAAAGGCAAAAATCGACCCTTGAATTTAATGTCCCAAATTTTATTTATTATTGCCATGCAAAGAGAGGTCATGAAACTGAATATGTTGTTAGGCCTTGAGGAAAAGGATAAACTGTCATTTGTGGAGGAATCCGCTAGAACACTACTAACTATTCTAGGTCAGGCTGACTAGAAGTTGCATCAAGAGCCTCTCCTTCTGCGATAGTGTTCGCTCTCATTCTAGTGTTAATTATGATACTGAAAAAAAAGAAATAATAGGCTCATCATACCAACATAATAAACATTCAAAACATTAATTTTATCAAGAAATATAACACTGAAATATGAAACAACGGAAAACTTAACAAGACAAATAGGAGTCATATTCTTCCACAATTACCAAACCTAACAAGACTTATACAATCATACTTTATTTCTATACATAAAGTCATAGAATCTATAACCTATAACTCTGATACCAACTTTGTCTCGATTAGAACCTGGATCATGATCGGCGCTAGGAAATGGGAAAGCTATATGCTACCGGAACCCGTGGCAAGCCTAATCTGCCAAAAACCTAAGAGAATTCATCCATAACCTGTAAAGTAATTATCCATTCCATAACATATGGAGATATGTTCTCCAACAACATTCATAATAACATAATGATATCCTAACATAGGTGTGGACTCAGTCGACCCACAACATGAATTTCATCGTTCATATATAATTATACAATCCATCATATTAAATAACTACGTAAGTGCTAATAATCCCAACATATAAGTAATTGCGAAAATACTAGATAAATTACATAAACTTGATAAACACCTTGTAGCAAATGAGCCTATAAGTAGAAGAATGCAGGGTTAAGTCTGATAGAAAGGCATGGAACTATCCTGAAAAATATTGAACAAAAGTGAGCGTTCTACTTAATGAGATGATATAAATTAATTTAATATGCATGGAACCTGTAATCTATATGAAACATCATATCACATATAATCATCAATTTGCACATAAAGCAAACATGATGGAAACAGTCTGTGAAATCCAACTCTCATCTAATCCATCATAAATGGGGAGCTGACCTCCTCCCTTGGCTCTCTTAGATTTCCAAAAATATACGGTCATAGTGAGACCAGCTCAAACCCAGCCAAACATTATTAACATAATCATTTATCATATCATCATTTTATCATTTATGCTACCTATGTTAGTATGAGTTGGATCCACTTCATTCTATTTCAATCTCAAACACAAGGCAATAAGCAATCATAATTAATAGAACTTAAAATAGCATAAAGACACATCATGTTCCTAATTTAATGCAATAATGATAATTAATAATTATATATACATATACATTCAGTTCATGCATGAATGAAATGCTTCAATGCAACACTAAATTATAATATATCAACTCACAAACTGGTGCACGAAAAAGGAAGCTCAACTCCAGTTATCAGTGGGACCCGCTGCAGAAGTACTAAGAGTATCTATAAAATAATAATGAACAAATAATTAATTACCATACAATGAACCTTAATTATGACTCTCCTAGACACCTAAATAATTTGGCAGAATTCTGGCGGAATCTCCCCTAAAATAGGACATAAACCCCTTGAAAGAAAATATCATCACAATCAACATAACTCAATTCATCAATCGCCCATCTGGGGCCTACAAGTCGATATTTCCCATCCTCCTCAATATTAAGTCACTATAAAAGTAAAGATTACTAGTTTATATAAAGTATATAAACAGTTTAAATTCCTTTTAAGACATGAAAACTTATATATATATAAATTATATATATATCCTTTATTACATTATTTAAATTTGTATTTATAGATATATATGTACAACTAAATTAATAAACAATTATATTTAAAATTTAAAAAATAAATTCGTAAAATAAATAAATTCATAACATGATTAATCCTTAAATTATATATATATATATATATATATATATATATATATATATATAATCATTTATAACTTAAAATTCTATAATTTCATAAATTAATTTTCACTTAATAATTATTTAACATTTCAATTCTCATAATAACATTTAAAATTCATAACTGAACTTAAAAATACATTTAGAATCTACTGAAATTTCTTGCTCACCGGATGGTCGCTGAACCACCGCCGCCTACAGTGGTTGGTGGCGAAAAATATATCAGCGGCTTCGTCACAGAGAGTAGAAACTGAAAATCACCCCCACTCTCCCTCACTAATCGTTAGCTCGTTGGAAAAAGTTCGGAAATACCCAGAAGTGGTATTTTTGATCTATCAATTTAGTAATCCTTCGGTGTCAAATGGGTACCAATGGAAAGTTAAAGAACAGAGGAGCTCAACGGTACCTGAATTGCCAGAAATGGATACCAAAATCAGCCGAAAATAGCCTTTGAAGCTTCCTCGTCGGCAACCACTTTGGACCGCACGTGGGAGCAACTTAGGTGGTCGTTTCCTTCGCCGCTTCTGCCCACGAGCTCGTCAGTGTTGTGGCCTTTCGTTGGTGGTGCGTATATATTCCAGAGGGCATCGGATGGCGGTGGTTCAGCCAGCAACCTCTCCTCCTTCTTCTTTTTCTCTCTTTACCAAAACCCAGCTGATTAGTTCAAAGTTTTGACCAATCAGCTGGTTCCTCTCCATATAATATCATTTAATTAAAATTTAAAATAAAAATAAGAATAAGTAAATTAATAAATATATATAACACAAAATTTTAAGATATTACATTCTCCCCCCTTAAAGAAAATTCGTCCTCAAATTGAAATCATACCTTAACTGGAAGCGAAAAGGTAGGGATATTGCTCTCTCATTCCTTGCTCCACTTCCCAAGTGCATTCCCTTGTAGTATAATTCCTCCGTTGTATAATTCCTCCATAGTACCTTAACCATCGGAATTTCCTTGGAGCGAAGCTTTCTAATTTGAGTATCACCTATGACAACATGTTGTTCCTCATAGGATAAATCCTCATTAATCTCAATTTATGGTATTGGAAGGACATGTGAAGGATCAAGAATGTACTTCCTCAACATAGAAATGTGAAAAACAGGGTGAATATGAGAAAAATTTTCTGGTAGAGCTAATGGATAAGAAATTGCACCAACTCTCTCTATTATCTCAAAAAGGCCAACATAATGAGGTGCTAACTTCCCTTTATTACCGAACCTCATCACACCCTTCATAGGAGAAACTCTCAAAAACACCAAATCCCTTACTAAAAATTCCATATGATGTCATATTGGATCAGCGTAGCTTTTTTGTCTGCTAAAAGTAGTTTTCAACCTTTCTCTAATCAAAGGTACCCTTTCAGATGTGATTTGTACCAAATCAGGTCCTGTTAACTTATTTACTCCTACTTCATCCCAACACACTGGAGACCTACACTTCCTATCATACAAAGCCTCATATGGTGCCATTTCAATACTAGCATGGTAACTGTTATTGTAGGCAAACTCAATCAAAGGAAGATGCCAATCCCATTGACCACCAAAATCCAAGGTAGACATGCGAAACATATCTTCTAATGTTTGAATAGTTCTCTCATACTGTCCATGTCACATCCCACTTTTTGGGATATGACTATCCTAGGGCATAGGTAAGCCTAAAGCCCCCGAAAATTCGTAGAACCTGATTACTTTGGGAAACCAGTATAATCCCGGCATCATATCTACAATACATACCACTTTCCCAGGATACGAAACCTGCAAGCAAATTACACTTCCAATAATTTTTCTCCCTTACATCCCCAACTTCATAGTCAATATAAATCCTCCCAATATTTTTCTCATAAACAATGGTTTATTTTCAAGGTTAATCTCACACATCAATAATTGACTACATTTATACAAACTAAATAATTTACACCACTAAATTCGAAAACTTGGGTACCATGGAGCATCTAGACATCACCCTAATTTTAACTACATATGTTCTCTTACCACTAGTTATACAATTATCAAAACGTAATATATTTTCTTTAATATATTTCCTTTACATTGACTCTTAGTTTCAAGCGGATAATGAAACTTGAGCTGCACTGATTAATCACTAGTCCTGTAAAAAAAATAGGGAGGGGGAGTGAGATAAAATCTAAGTGAATACACACTAAACTGGCATGCACATCAGTTAGGTATCAATTAGGTTCGTGTGATTAATAAAGAAATCAATGTATAATCGAGGTGCAATGACAAATTCACAGTTGGAGGTACAGTAGAAATTATTACCAATTTATTGTGAACTTTATTCACAATTTCCATATAATAGAGTACTACGGAACCACAAATTTCCAATGACAAATTAGAACCCAAGGTTAGCTAGACCTTGTGGTTAAGGCGTTCAAATACCTCCTAGCAAGGTCCAAATTCACTATACACAGAGTTCGGTGATCCCCTCACCAGAAAAAGGGAATTTCTGATGTGACAACATAATTCATCTATATCAATTTGGTTTGTCAACATTGTACAACTGGCAAAATTAGGGATTCAATTTAGCAATGTTCAGTAATTATCGAGTTCTATTGTTTATCAATGTAATTGGGGTTGGTTTTCAATGAATGGTAGATGTAGTTCATCATAGATAATCAAAGAACAATTAAAATTAAGGATACAATGGAAGCAATGTACAAGCAATAAGCATAACAGCTTAGTATGTACTCACATTTCCAATTGCTTTCTTTAATAACTTTATATTGTTCAATATTAGGATTCTCTTTCCTATTGAAATTTTCCACTCCAATCTGGTCCTCTAATCCTTCTACACATAATATGCACATGTCTTAGGTTTAAATTCCTATAAACAAATCTATTACAATATAAAAATTAAAGAATCGATTTATTGATTCTAATCTAGTCAGTCCCCTTGTTACTACCATAATTTGAGCTCTACCATTCCAATTGTCATGATTCTAAAGAAATTGGAATATTAACACATTTATCTCCAACATATCCAAAATTCAACCCATTTTAACTTTTGTAGCTCTTATGGTGACTTTCCAAACTTTGCCTTGATTCTGTTGCCTAGGTTCTCTGAGCTCTCCATAATTTTTTAAGCATATATCAATATAAAAAACTCCAATTGATGTAATTAGTTTTCAGGGTGAAACTATACTCATGGGGAAACAATTTATTAGTTTTGACCTTGAGCTAATTCTGACCCCAAGGCCCTTAATATTCACACTGAATCTCTGCAACCCTAATTGTCTTGTGTACTGAGACAGCCCTGATAACTGTTGAATAACTCTCTCTATTATTATTTAATTTTGTTAAAAAATTTTAGATGAGATTAATTTCAACCCTAACATTCATTTTTTATTTTCATTCATCTCCAAATTCTCATCCTAGGGTACTCAAACCCAACCTCCAACTTCCTGAAATCTTAGGGTTGTCTGTAGGAAGGCAGTTTCATTATCCCTCCAATATCTCCAAAATTATCAAGAATTGACTTAAACTTTATTCTATAGAAATAAACTAAACAAATCAGGTTACAACTTTTATGTTTCGGACTTTCCCAAATTAGTTCTCCAAGTAGTCCAATTTCCACTCCCAAGTTTCAGCTTTATAGTCTGACCTGCATGTAGAGCAGTCTTACTTCCACTCCAATAACTCCCAACTTGTTGTGAATTATATCAATAACTTTTTTAGTCATCAAATTCACATTATAAGCTTAAAATTTTATGTTTTTTTCATGATCAAATTTGGGCTCTATCATTTTTCAAATGGAGCCTCAAGTTCCAGCACTTTCAAACCCTTAAATCTGTCTACCCTTATTATTTGCTTTCTCCACTTTGTTCTTCTACTCCTTACTCATTTCCATCAAAACCCATCTCAAATAGATCTTTTAATTGATCAAAC
>CATKHJ010033495.1:0-16717 GCA_949750685.1 Vernicia montana | reverse complement strand
CATTTTATGTATTGAAGGGTTTGAAATTTAATAGTAAAATAGAAAAAAAAAAATGAAAGAATAAGAAAGAAAGAGTATTAAGAAAAAAAAATAAAAAGGGATATTAAGTGATAAAAAAGAAAATGAAGTAATTAAAAGAGAAGGAGAGAAAAAGAAATTTTTCTTTTTGTGAAGAATAGAGAGAAAAAGTGTGAGAAAAATATAGGAAGTGAGAAGAAAAAATTAGAATGTGAAGAAAAATGATGAGGAATATAAGAGAATACCTTTTAAACTTTTTTTTACGCGATTTACCTACAGATTTCGGTAGTTTATTGACAGATTTTGGTCGGTAAATTTTTAGAATAAAAATTAGGAGGAAATTTCCTTCCAAAATTTTCATTTACCGACGGATTACTGACGAAAATTCCGTTGGTAATTAAGTTTTTTTAAAAAACAAAAAACAATAGTGAAAATTTGAGAGAAATTTCCCGCTAAATTTTCATTTACAGACACAAAATTCCATCGGTAAATATATTTTTTTTGTAAAAAAAATTTAGTGAAAATTTGAAGGGAAATTTTCCTCCAAAATTTTCATTTACCTATAGATTACCGACTAAATTTTTAATCGGTAAATTCATATCAAAAAATTGTGAATTTTTTTTTTTTTTATAATTACCGATGGAATATTTCCGTCGATAATGATTAAAAAAATAATTTTTTTATAAATTACCGACGGAATTTTCCGTCGGTAATTATTAAAAAATAAAATTTCATAAGTTTTTTTTATAATATATTTACCGACTAAAATTTTTGTCGATAAATTATTACCAAAAAAAGTGAAATTTTATTTTTTTATAATACCGACAAAATATTTTCGTCGGTAATGATTAAAAAAATAATTTTTTATAAATTACCGATGGAATTTTCCGAATTTCATAAGTTTTTTTTTTTATAATTATTAGTGAATTGTCGGTAATTACAAAAAAAAAAAAAAATCTCATATGTCGTCGGTAACTGACTAAATTTTCTGACGAAAACAATTCTGTCGAAAAATTATGATTTTCTTGTAGTACTCGCCATCAAGGTGTGATCTCAAAGGTTTATGATGTGAGGGTATCAAGGCCATTTAACCAGCTATCCCAAATTACATTTTTCATAGTTTTCATATATCATAACAAAATAAACTATTATTTGTTCCCATAATTTTTATAGCAAAAGATAATATTTCATAAAGAAAAGCATTATAATAAATTTCATTTTTAGATTAAAGTCCTTGCAAAAATATAAATAATATAATACATTTCATAAAAATACAATGTTATAAATTTATCTGCTCACCTTTACTGGAAATAAAAATACCTAGCTAGTAGAGACATTTCTAAAATCTATGTTTAGAATGGTGTCTGCACCAACGAAATACATAAGAAATGACATAAGATACAATCTAAAAGTCTAAGAAACATTTAAATAAAAGAAGAAAATAGGTGTGGCAACGAATTCTAAAATCTATAATTCAATTACAAACATACTTAGTCACTATCAAAATAGGATACATATACTTCCATATAACTCAAAATATATATATTTTTAAGCCTTCATACTAAGCTATTTTCGTTATCTATACTTAATACCATATTTCATGGGTTTATAGTTCAGTATCGTATAAAATCACAAATCTCAATAAAGACTCAAGAAACTTAATAATTTCGTAACATTTTTCAATATCGAATCCTGATAACAAATTTTAGATCTTACCCAAATAGTCGATATACATTAGACCATAACTTCTAATCTGACCGTCAGATCAAACTTAAATTTTATCGACATTAACTAGACATCTAGCCTAAAAACAAAACAAAATTTCATCGTTGAATAAGTTATATATCTTGAGATATGGCAATGGAACATGTTCACATAGACGATGGATTCCCTAATAAATTTACAACATAAACACCAATATTCTTTCTTCATCTCAAAAATGAGATTCTAAACATATATCTCATAAAATCAACCATCAATCACTTGTAAAAATATAAACATATACTCAAGATTAATACTCCATAATATTCAAAAGATTCATATAAATTTTACTCATATTAAAAGAAATTAAACTTATAAGAGTTAGATCCAACTTACCCAACTCAATATCTTCTTCCTCTTCCAACCCAAACCTCAAACCCTGTTCAAGTCCTTCAAAGCGAACTCTTTCAACAGATTTTGATTTTTAAGTTTTGATGAAATCCATGGAAAAATGTATTTTCTCCTTTCATTTGGAGCTACCATAACTTGGGCTCATTATGCTGTACTCGCGGGAAAGAAAATGTCGCTTGCACAAGCCTTATATCTCTCAGATTATTGATTTACATATACTATAATGTATTCATATAACTCGAATGGCAGACACAAAAAGATTGATTTGGGCAAAAAGAAAAATGTATTTGTGTGTTTCTCACTTTATAATTCAAATTTTGTGATGCTCAATTTTCTTATCTTCTCTCCTTCCCTCTCTCTTACTCTCTTACAACTCACGTCTCTACCTCTCAAATACCATTCCCAATCAACCTAGATGCTTATAGGTTGGTTTTCTCCATATTTTCTCACTCTCTCTTTTGAATTTCGTACCATTATAGTTTATAATACATAATGTTACTCACTAATCAACTAATATCTATAGTTCAATACCTCAACATCTAGAGTTTGAACCCTAGCTTTTTACAGTAATAATATATTTAACGTAATATATTATTTAGTTCCTAAAGTTTGCCCTAATTAACGAAATAGTCTCTTTATTTTGAAATACTAACTAAATAGTTCATAAAATTTTGTTTCCATCAACTAAGTGGTCATTTTATCACTTTTTTCCTTTTAAAACTCATGTAAAGACTAAAATACTCCTCATTTACAATGAAATTTTCTATTTCAACCATTTTATTTCTATTTTCATAAACCTAATAAAAATTAAACAAGAAATTTACTTTCCAAATTCTCAAACTTAATTTTCTTTTCTTTGAAATTCTTATTAACCAAACAAGAATTGAATTAAAAATAGAGTAAAGATCTATTAACCAAAATAAAAAAAAAAAAAAAAAAAGTGAGAAGTTAAAAAGAAAAAAGAAAGAGAAAAAACAATAACTCAAACCAATTTATTAGCATAATCGCAAAAAAAAAAAAAAAAAAAAAAAAAAAAAAAAAAACCTAATAAACCAATTTACTTACCATACAAAACTATTTTAATAACATACCCAATTGATTCGTGTGATTATTAACAAACATAGAGAACTTATGGCAGCTGCTAAGTCGGCTCGCTCTTCCTATATTCTATCCTTACCGCTGCCTTATCCCAAATCTCCATCAAATTATGGCATACGTAGGGAAATGGCTAAGGTGCAGATGCTTGAGAGAGAGAGAGAGAGAGATCGGTTTTCTTGAGGTGGGTTTTTTAAATTTTTTGCTTTTAATTAATATTTCTTTGTTTAATGATGACGGTGATGGTAGATGAAATGATATTTTGCTATTTAAAATTATTATTTTTTATTTTTTTAAAGAAAAAATGTAAAAAAAAAAAATTGAATGGAATGACTAAATAATATGACGGAATCAAAATACATAGATGAATTAGTTAATTTTTCTAAATTAAGAGATTATTTCGTTAATTAAGCTAAATCTCATAGTTAAATAATATTTTAGTCATATATTTATTACCTCGGTTTTTGAATAAGTATATGATTGTAATAGTATCTTGTTTTGGATGTTTGGACCAGCACCATTTTATCCAAATTAATTCTTTTCAAATTTTTTTCTTATTTAAGAAAAAAAGAAAAAAATAATCCCTCCGTTTTATAATAACTGTCGTTTTAAAAGAATACACACATATTAAAAAAGCTATTAAATAATTTTAATTTTAATTTATATAAATAAATATATTTTTATTTTCTCTCATTAAATAACAAAAAATATATGAAATGTTAAAATTAGAATAAGGGTAAAATTAAAAAAAAGCTAATAAATGTTGCATTGAATTTTTAAAACGACAAATAATTTGAAATAAAAAATTCTTTCTAAATCAATATTTATTGTGAAACGGAAAGAGTAACTGTGGATACTTTTCACACTTGCCGTATTAATATTCCACCATGCTAAACTTCCAATTTCATACAAGGTAGAATATTTTGAATGGAATTTTTAATTTCCAACTTTGTAAGATTTGGATGTAAAATTAGATTAAATGTGCACGAGCCAATCTATAACATAACTAAACTAATATAATTGTTTGCTTTTTCATTTTTAAGTTAATTTATATATATATTTTTTTTCTGACGAGTGCCCTTAATGAATAAATAGAAATTTAGACAGTTTTAAATAAATAAATTTAAAAATAAGACAAATAAGTAAAAAGTAAATATTTTAACCTATCAAGTGAAGTGGTAGTGATTATAACAAAATACAATTCTATTAAAATTTTTAATTTTTTTTTCATACAACTCAATTTTAATTATATTAACTAATTTAAATATATTTATCTAAAATAACTGTTTTATAACCATATTTTATCTCAAATAATTACTCTTAACTCGTATCCTTAGCTAGGGTACTCTTAAAAAAAATTGATTTTTATATACCAAAATATGTTAGGAATTTAAAATCTAATAATAACCATCTACCCTTTAAAAATATATATGTATAAAAAATAAGCATGGTGCCAATCTTTTTTTTTTTTTTTAAATTTGATTCCAACTAAAATTTAAAGTTACAATTTTTATAATCATAAAGACAACTCTCATATTATTAAATTAAAAACTCATTTATTTTATTAATGTATAAATATAACTACCTTGTTTCTCATGTTTTTATATCAAACTCATACAATTTAATGAGGCAGGAACAAAAATAGGCACTCTATTGGCCTCCAAATTTTTGCAAAAATAATTTTTTACATATAATTTTTATATATTTTTTGAAAATTAATATACACATTGATCTCCTCAAATTTTTATTTTCACTCATAATTTATATATATATATATATATATATATATATATATATATATATATATATATATATTAGAAATATACACATTAACTGTCCAAAATTTTCAAAATTTTATTTTTGATTTATTAAATATATATTTCATACATTTTTCTTTAGAAAATATATACTCAAATTTAATTTCTTTAATTTTTTTGTCACTCATACATCTAATATGTATTTTTAGAATTATAATTACAATGCACAAGAATATAAAATTTATTCATATTACCTTATTATTTTAATTTTTTTCTTTCTCATAAAATTTATTTTTGCCCCTTAATTTTTAAAGTCTAATTGCGTTCCCCCTATGCTTAATGAGTTATTTGAATTGTGAAAAATAGGGTGATTTAATTCTTCATTGACCAAGAGCTGGGAACAACTTGTAATATATGAATTTGATAGGAGAAATTAATTAACCATATAGTATAATAATTAACTAAGTATTGTGTGCATATAACAATTTATTTGTGGGGATGAATTTTTAATTTAAAGGTACTTGGAGTACTTGGGCAAACAATATTATCCTGTTCTGATAACATGTTAAATTTTTAATATAAATTTGAGAGAATCAATCTTAAAAGCTAGCTTATTAAGATTGAGGAATCCATCTTTATATTAATCACTTAATATTTTTGCATTTATTAGATGTGGGATATTCTAACAATAATCAACTTGGTAATCAAATTAACATATATATATATATATATATATATATATATATATATAAAAGAAAAAGAAGAAGAAGAAGAATAATAATAAATTAAGAATAACTTTTTGTAGACTAATTAATTAAAGTGTGTTTTTTATAATTAAGGAAAAATAATAGAGCAAACAACACTATAAGATACACCAACAAAAATGATGGATGCATCATGCTTTTAATTAGTAGCTAATTAATTAATCAACTGTATTTAATTATATCTAATTAATTAATGTCTTCTGTTGTAGAATAGTTAATTTTAACGATCTGGCCCGCGATCATGTGATGATAATTTGGAAACCCATTTATTGATAAATGATCTTTGATCACATATGATCATTTGGGGAAATTGACTCTTTCTATTCCAATAATTATTGGAATTTGCAGCAAAGTTCTTAATCCGCCCCATTGCAACAGTTAATGTTTCTTCTGAAATATTGGCAAAGCAAATTCTAAACCAGCCTGGCTCAGAACAATGGCAAGAAGATCCAGGAGATATATTTAATCCAACTTCACCCAATATCTTTTTCCACAGTTCCTTTTCTGCTTCAAAGTTTTGTGACTTTAAAAAATGCCTCATGTCAACCCAACAAAACAATCCAGCATTGCTTTTCAAGCAATTAATTCCTGCATTTTGAAGCCCCGAAACGAGCATTTCCTTCCTCTTTTTAAGTCTTTTCTGATTTTCCTTCAAGTATTTGCTACTAAATTTCTTGTCAGAAAGTATATTTGAGAGTAAATACTGAGTTTGGGATGAAATCAAGCCAAAGCTTGACATTTTAGTAGCAGCAGCAACTACTGTTTCATTGTTGGAATAAATCATGCCAACTCGAAAACCCGAAAGGCCTAAATCCTTTGACAGACTGTAAACAATGTGAATCCGGTTCCATAAATCAGTGTTTTCTAGCTTTTTGTCTATTATCGCTTCTGCAATGCTTATGAAGTTAGGATTGTCAAAAGCGGTGCCGGAATATATTTCATCGCTTACAATGTGGATTTGTTTAGCTAAGGCAAAGCTAATTATGAGGTTAAGCTCATTTCTTGTCATGGATGTGCCTAATGGATTTGAAGGATTCGTGATGAATATTCCTTTCACTTTTAAGTCAAGTTTTAAGGCTTCTTGATAGGCTTTTTCTAATGCAGGCATTGTAATTCTAAAGCCGTTTGAACTTGAGCAATGTATTGGAACAATTTCAACTTCTGGTCTCCATTTCAGATCTCTATCAAACCTGCCATCAAAATAAACACAAACATGTAATTATAATAATATATATAGTTCAGAGAAACTATTTCCTAGACTGAATTTTGATGGATCTTTATCATATAGGAAAGATCTCACCATATATAAAAATGAGTCATATTAACTACTAACCTGGTATGATTCAATATCAAGTGTTAGCTTCGTACTATATAAAATCAGGGTTCAAACTTTTTAACTTAATTAGGAATGACTCACAGCTGAACATGAATTTGATATCTAAGCCTTTTTATAACCTTTAAAAATAGGAAAAGAAAATTTTACCCTGGATAGTATGGCGTAGGAAGAAGGAAGGCATCGCCACGTTCAGCAAGGCAAAACATTAGAGTCTCATTAGCAGAAGTAGAACCAGCAGTGAGCACAAGCTTGTTTGGATCAAATTTAACTTTGTTTCTTCTTATTTCACCCATGAAATCCACTAGTGCCTGAATAAGTAATGTTCAGATCAAGATTAAATATATCTCCATACATGATGAATTAATTATTTTATTGTAATTAATGAGCTCAATTAATTTAAACCATACGAATATACAGAGTATATATAGAAATATACATTCTTGAAAGCAGGTAAGCCATGATAGTCTTGGAAGAGAGCCAGTTCTCTGAACACAGATTCTCCATTATTTCTCTTTAACCCCACTGAGTCTGGGTTCTTTTCTAGCCAAGATTCCAGTAGGTCAAAGGAAAGCTGCAAAAAAATGTCATAAGTCAGTCCACAGTAATTAAAAAAGACAGAGCGGTTGGAAAAGTAAGACTTGGTAGTTCAGATTCTGTAGCTAAGCAAGTGGTCCATTGTAATTCTGATTTCGTGGCTTTGGGTAATAATGGATGCAGCACCTTCTAATTTGCTGTAACAGCAGCTTTAGTTTCTACTGCATTTATTTTAATTCTGCTGTTATATTCGCTTAGCTTTAGTGCTCGATCTTTATTATTTTTAGTTTGTTTTAGCATGACGCAGGGCTTTGTTTTCAAGCTTCTATATGCTGGACTCTTTGTTCTTTTCTTCTTTAATAATCTTATTGGCTTATCAAAAAAGAATAAATAAATAAAAGTTGGAAAAATGAGAGAGAATTTATAATTGTGATAATACAAAATGCAGGCATGGCAACCCCATATATATAGGATAACAAAAACTTATTAGGTGTTTAATAATTCAACTTATTATTTAATTTAATATTTCAGTATTCATTAATATAAAATGGTAATTTAAAATATTTGACTTAAAATTTTTACTGAACACGTTTAATTATTTAGTTTTTAAAATCTTTTATTAAAGTGACTTTTATACCCTTTAGCATATTCTTAAATTTCTTATTGAAAATATTTATTTTTTAAAATATTTATTTTATTAAAACATTTAAAGTTTGGTAATGTTTATTTTTAAAAACTTATGAGAAATATTATCCTAAGATGATTGTTGCTTTTAAATTTTTTTAATTATGATTTTTATTTTTTTTAATTTCAAAACTGTGTTTAATAGTTAAAATTTAAATATCAATATTATATGCTTAATTATATCCAATAAAAAAATTTAATAATTTTCAGTAATAACAGTTATCAAACAGATTGATTATATTCAACTTTTAAAATTTCAGTATTTATTATATTTAACGTTTAAAATTCAGTATTTAATTTTCAGTTTTATCAAATACCGCCATATACTTCATATTATTATATATTTCAAAGATAATGGTAATATTAATATATCTTTTGACAAAACATGTAATATATAGTACAAACTACAATTTTCTTTTTCGGTTATTGGTAATATATAATTAATTTTATCAATTTAAATCGTTGGAATATGCAAATAATGTGAGTTGATAATGTCTTGAAACGTACATAGGAGACAAAATAAAATGGGTTTGTAAAGGTGTCTTATTATAACAATCAAATTGCATTTTGCTAATTCTAGGAAAACATCATTTGTACATGGAAATGGAATGGAAACTTACAGTACGTACATGTAAGAACAAAGCTATATCTAAAAAGTAGCAAAAAGTAGATGAAAAAGAAAACTAGGCTTCTCTTTTTAAGCTTCAAACAATAATTTTTTTTTTTTTTTTATTCAAAACATTTGTAGGTAGCTAGACCTACTATGAGTGAAGTAGTAACATTAAGAGGCAACTTAAGAAATTAAATAAATTTATGATGAAATGGATAATGGGTATATATATACATGTACAAAGAGAGAAATAAGGTGATGACCTGATTCTCTGCAAGTCCCATCTGAATAATTCCATTTGGGTTGTGAAGTTGATTGTAAGGATTCTTCTCGTACGCTTGCCAACCTAGGAAGTAGGATGAGTCTTGTCCATGAGAATCACAACCAGTTTTACTAGACAACATTTTCGTTCAATTGTTATTACTACAATTTGAAGTATAGTAATCTGCCTGAGAGAAAGAGATAGATAGAGACAGAGAGAGATAGCTTAATGAATTCGTATGGAAGTGGGAAGGGTTTGGAGTGAGTGAATACAGGGGGCATTTATATAGGAATGGAAAGAAGGAGAAATTAAGAATGGGCCACAGAGGACTCACAAGTTTCCCGACAATAAGCATTCCCTGATTTGATTGAGCTGGTTCATTTTGACCAGAGAGAATAACCTGTTTTTTGTTTGTTGATCAAGCTAGCTAGAGTCCCCTCAAAAGCATTTACAATTATTCTTATTATTATTTTTTTTTCATTTATAATAATATTTCATAAATGATGAGCTATCACCAAGAAAAAAGAAATGATACATAATTTCATATATGTAATGGATTCAGTAGTAATTAAAATGAAAAATTTTTACCTACATTATATGTATAGTTTGATCTCATACATTTAAATTAATAAATATTGAAATATTTTAATCAATATAATTCTATTATTTATTTTTTTTTCAGTAATGAAAAGACAATTTTTTTTTTCAATATATATATTTTTTTCATTAAATTAATATCTTCCGTGTAAGTAAAATTTACTCCATTGCGGGCAGCCAAAAACAGCAATGGATGGAGTTACCGACACATTATTGTCATCATTTCTTATTGGAAAAAAGGCATTCTTATGCTAAATGTATGCCAAAATTCTTTCACCCATTTGACTTCAAAAACCAATTTTTATTGTTGAGGTTATTAATTTCTTTTTCTTTTACTTTTTTGTTCAGCCTTTGATTAATTTGCAGTTAGATTTGAATTAATGCAAAATCAACAAGATTATTAATGTTTCAATTATCTAAAATATATTAATTGTGTGCAGATCAGATAACTCATGTGCATCTAATATGAAATGTACTATCCATATCATATTGTGGCTAAAATATATATAGTAGGAAACAAAAATAAACTCTCTTTTTTTTTTTTTTTTTTTTTTTTTTTTTTTTAATGTTGGCTTAAATAGTGACCACTGTATATTAAAAAAATCTTATAATACAAGAAGTTAAAATTTTTAATTTTAACTTCAACCATTCTTTTATTTAAGAATTTTTAATATTATCAACTATATGTATTGAAAATGTGGATCCTTCTAAAAGGGAAAAGATTTAATTGGACGCTGAATTTTGAGAAAAAATTTAATTTAGGTCACAAAGATTGACTCAGTCTAATTTACCCCTCATACTCCATTTCTGGGCCAATTGTGGGTTTAGTAGCTCACGTGTCAATATGTGTTCCTATCAGACTGTATGTGAGCCCCACGTAATTTAGATGGATCCATTTTATATTTTTAAATGATAAAATTTTAAAATTTTTAAAAAATATTTTTTAAAATAATAAAAATTATTAAAATTAAAAATAAAAAAAATAAACCCTGATTTGAGTTTCATAAGTTCATCTATTAGAAAATAAAAAAAAAAATTATTATTATTTTTTTAGTATTGAAGAAGCGGAATCCATCCTGAATTTTTTATCAAAAAAAATATATATTTACTGCTAGATTATTTCTCGTGTGTAAAAAAAAAAATAAAAATTATTGTCTTCCTTTCCTCTCTTTTTGATATCCTCTCTCTCTCTCTTTGATATTTTCTCTCAATACAGACACTTCCTAATATGAACGATCAGCTCACCGATGACTAGATCTCTGAGTTCAAGGAAGACTTCAGCCTCTTCAATAAGGACGGCGATGGTCTCTACCTTAAGATCTCTTTATTTATTTTTTATTATTTTTCTTTTTATTGTGCCTATTTCACTATTCTTGATTTTATGCTTGATCTATTTTTGCTTCATTAGCTTGAGAATTATATTGATTTTTGGTGTTGATTTCTTTGTGATATGTTATGGGTTGTTTCAGATTTTGGTTTATATTCAATTGTACAGCCTCACTATAACAGGACATCCATTTCTCTCTGCGTTATTAATTGATGAACTTATGAAACTCTGATCTGAGTTTTTTTTTTTTTTTTTTTTAATTTAATATTTCTATTATTTAAAAATGTAACGTGTTTCTCACATCTGAATTATGTGGAGTTCACATACTGTCTGTTAAGATAGCTTGTTGACACATGAGCTACTAAATCTTAAATTAATTCAAAAATAAAATATGAGGGAGCAATTAAATTGAATCAATACGTGACTTAAATTAAACTTTGGGGCAAAATTTAGAACTCAAATTGAGTCTTTCTCCTTCTAAAAGACAATTGAGTTGAAGTCATAGATTTCAGCTATTATTCACAAAGAAAAATAAATAAACAACAAATTAAAAGATATTCTTGCATCATCAACGGCTCTTGTGTTGAAAAAATGTGATCAAAGGAGTTGATATGTGTCAAGCATTTCAAAATATAACTAAAATTGGCATTCGATTTGATTTTTGTTTTGTTGTAAAACCACGAGAGTCATCCAATTAATGGCTTACATTTAAATGCATTTCATAACAATATATCAATATATATACAAGGCACATTTTCAAATTGAATTTTTTTTTTAACATTTTATTTCAGTATAAAAAGAATTTTACAAATTTTTAGGTTCAATTTATTCTCATAAACTTTAGTTTATGAAACTTTTTTATTTATTTATGATAAGGATAAAATTTAGACATTTTATTTGGGCCAGTTGGATCAGATAACTTATGAATCAAAAAGAGTTTAAATGAATTTTCAAATAAATCTCTTAAAAAATCTAATTGCACTTAGAGGAAATAGGGATATACCTTACTCATGATTGTTACACAAAGACTACGACTCAATGAGCCTTTTCTTGCCTTGGCCGAAGAAGGTCCACACCTATATCCCTTCGACCATGCTTCCAAGAAGAGGGGATCTTAATTAACAAATAATCTTCTGAAGCAGCGAAGAGCCCCTATGATGAAAGGCTTCGTCTTAAGTAAAATGACTTATCACATCTCGAACTTCAACCCAACTATCACATTGTGTCAATAATACAGCGATTACACCTATCCCTACGTAAAATACAAAATCATGATGACTTAGTATGCCCTGATAAAATCTGTCCATCGGTCACATCCATCACCCATCAACTTAAAGAGAAGATTTACATGATATAAAAAGAAAGGTTCCACCACCATTTTCGGATAGCTTTTTCTTTACATTTTCTCATCTTTTTCTTCTCTCTTAAAGAATTCATTGATCTTCTAGGAATCATCTATTTCCAAAAGATCATTGTCTCTATTATTGCTACTGATTTAAGTATCGGAGAGCCGCTTAACCCTTTGATATTTTTTTTTCTTTTGCAGGCTTGAACAAGGTTCCGCATCAAAATAAGTCCCAACATCAACAAATTTAGCACAATTCTCTCTTATTGCTCTTAGGCTAATCAATTATAAATTTATATTAAATAAAAATTAATAATTTTTTTTTTTGGCAAAAAAAATTAATAATTATTAAAATTTAAAATTTTAACTTGTTTGATGATACATAGAATAGAAAGGAGGGTTAGTGTACAAAAGGCCAGGTGGTTAAAGGATCTTGATGACCACGCAGATACTCAGGACAAATGTGATGTATACTGGCAGTTTTTATTTTTATTTTTTTTTACAGTAAATATACTCATATCCAAATTGTGATGTATACTGGCAGTTTCCTAAAGTTTGTATTTGTTTCGCAGAAAATAGAATATTTTTTTTATTTTGTTATTATTTAATTATAATATTAAAAATTAGTTAAAAAATTAAAAATTTTAATTTATAAGACTATAAATATATTTAAATTAATTAAAATTTCATATTTTTAAAATTTTATTATTAAATATGAGAAAAATACATAAAATGATAAATTTGATGATCGCGGGTAATATATGGTGATTATCGGAAGTCGCTAGAAGCCAACAGTGATTATCGATAGTATTTGATATTGAGTATCAGCAATCGGTGGATTAATAAATTTATATTTATATATTTTTCTTTTATTACAATAAGTTTATTGGAAAAAATTTATTAATTAAAAAAATATTTTTTATTGATTAATTTTTAAAGTATTTTAAATGTCAAAAAAATACAATTCAAAAAATAAATGGAGCATAGTGTCCACTGTCCAGATGTTAACATTTCAACCATTCTGGTCTATTTTGAATTGGGGATGTTTTTTTTTTTTTTTTTTTTTTTAAAGTAACTTTGTTAAAATCGGATCTTCAAATCCTGCAAGACAGCAAGTTAGAGGGTCCAGGCGATGTTCCTGGGGGACCACTCCGATACGTAAGTTAGAAAAGATGGAGATTAATAAGCTTTTAACTGTAGAAAGTGTTTAGAATTGCGTTACCCGTTTAATGGAGAAAAGAGCTCTATTTATAGTGGAGTGCCCAAGGTGCCGAATCCTTCTTGGAATCGGATTATTTATTTTCAGTATTGTATATGGAGATGAATTGTATTTTCATAGTCGGATAAGAACTGTTTGGGCGAACCTCTAGTTCGCCTAGAGTGATCAGTTTATATTTAGAATGTATCAGTTATAATTTTCCTTAAGTGTATAGCTTAATTAAATGTGAGTTTTCATTTTAATTAATCAAATAATTAAAGTAAAATTGTGGATAGAGATGATCAATTTAAGGGCTAATCAGAGACTTATGAACAGTGATGGGATACATATGTTTTGCCTATGTTCTTAATTTTTGTTGGAATTCATTTGATGGTTGATTTGTATTAAAAAATCTCATGCATGATTCAGGTATGCTTCATGTTATTCAAAATCCCATGTCATATATATATTTTTTAGGATCTTATTCGGTTAAAAATTTAAAATATTTATTTACCACCAAATTAATAAACCGTCCCAATTAGGGATGTTTAAGAAAGTCATATTCCTTTTCATATTACATTTATTATTGTGTTTAGAGCTGGTAATTTTTGACATGACTCCAACCTTCCCAAAAAATTAGAGTCAAAATCCAACTTGGTCTCTATCAAAATTTTAAATCATCTAACCTGATCCGACACAAAAATTTGAGAGTTAATACGATGATGTCACAATTACCTTAAATGGATCAAATTCGGCCCGACCTAAAATTGAATCGAACAAGTAAAAAAAAACGAATTAATATCAAATTTATTATTAAATAAAATTGAATTAAAATTTTAATAATGTATATATATTTATTGTTTAATATCAATTTTTTTTACATAATTAATGTATATATATTAAAAATTATTTATAAATTATTTTTAATTATAAATAAATTTAATTATTTTTAATGTATTCTTGTAACAATAAAAATTAAAAATTATTTATAAATTATTTGAATTTATCTTATTTTGATTAATATAATTAAATACATTATACGTTAAAATTTATTTAACTATTTTATAGCATTATCATCTTAAAATTTAAAATTTTGACAAAAATTTTAAATTACTTGCTAGAATAAAAAAAATATATTAATATTACAATATATTAGAATTATTCAGTTTGATTATTTGATTATTATGTTATTATATGTGTAAGTATTAAAAGGTACATATTTATTATATAATAATATTTTATATGTATAAAAATTATATATGAATATATTTTATATATTTTTTAATTAAATTGTATATGTGATATTTTAAAATTATAATATTCATTTTTATTATTAAATTTCAAAATATTATATATATGAAAATTTTACTTTTATAAAAAAATTTATTATGATCCAACCTAATTTGATCTGAAAATTTATTTTCTAAACTAAATCTGTAGTGATTCAAATTCAATCCGAAATCATTTATGGTCATCAACTCGATAATTCACTCGAAATTCAAACACAACTCGCAGTAGTTCGACTCGAGCTCGCCCGAAAAAAAGATGAGACTAGAAATGACTTGACTCGAAAATGACTCTAATCTGAAATAACCTGACTCGATCCAGTTGCCAGCTCTAATTGTATTTCTAAGTATACCCTTTAGTATACTTACAATAAATCATATTATTGTTAAATAATTAATGCTATCATTTGCCATAATTAAAGATAAGTTAATAAAATAAATAAGAATTCTTAGTTTTTGTGTTAAAATACACGTGGACTATTATATGTGAACAGAAAAAATAAAATAAAATAATTTTATAAATATAATTTTAAATACAATTTCGCTTCTCTCTATTTCAAAAAAAGAATTATGATTATATAAATACGATGAGTTACGATAACTTGAGAAAATCTTAATCTTGTAATGTAATGCATTATATTAAATCATTCATAAAATATATACCGTTCATTAATTATAGAACTAATCATAGTTGGTAGCCATTTTCAAAGCCATAACCAATCATAGTTGCTGATTTTTGTAGAAAGCATAGACCCATGTGACAGTAAATCACCACCAGGAGGACCAGGGAAGCGCTGATGAACCATTACCCGCTTGGGCTTTGGAGGCCCAAATGAGAAGTTGATCTAATAATGTCCAAATGGTTTTTATGTTAAATTTTCTTTTCCTTTTCTTTTGGCCGGTGATATTGGCAGAATAATAATTAGAGGAAATTACAGTGTACACTGTAATTTCCTTATAAATATCTTTTACACCGTGCATTTTAATTTTAGACATTTTTATGTTTTTTTTATTTCTTTTGAACGGTTTATTTTTGCTTTATTTACTCGATTTTTTCTCTCTGCCTCATTACCATTCTCTCTTCTTTCTTTCTTTTCTATGCCATTTCTCTCTTTTTAATGTTTCTCTATTTTTCTTGTCTTTCATTTTCCTTTATTCTCGTTTTGCTCTCACCATTACCAATCACCTTGTTCCGATCCAAGCCAAAAAAAAGCCAAATCCAAAACTGAAATCCATAGGTGATTTTCCTTTGGCCATTAATCAAAATTGCTTTTCTATCAAAATTGATTTTCTGGTAGTTAAAGTTGCAGCAACTGATAGATTTGTTTTTTTTTTTTTGTCAAATCAGCAGCTGATAAATGATGAGCAAAAAAAACCCACAAGTTTCAAATAAACTTGATTGCTCAAGTTTTTTTTGGTAATTCATTAGAATAAGATGAAGATTTTGCCTATTGCACATTGCCTTTCTTTATGATTCATTATCAAGTTCTTTCACAGTATCAAGATTTGATTTCATCCTTTTTTTTTTTATTTTTTTTTATTTTTAAGTTTTTGAAAATTTAAAAAGATAAAAGGATCCACTTGCAAATCATAAAAAATAAATCCAGAAAATTAAAAAATATATATATTCAAAATTAAAAAAGTTAAACAGTTTTTAGTTTTTAGTTTTGAATATTAAGGGATGGTAAAAAAGTTTTCAAAATAAAAAACTTTAGAGCAACAAAACTGAAAATATATAACAATGGCAGATTTTAGGTGATTATGATAAATATTTCATAGTATTGGATTAGAG